>SJXQ01003278.1:564858-610240 GCA_006408695.1 Aepyceros melampus | reverse complement strand
GGGGGAGGTGGGGGTCGGGATTGGGAGTTCATGTACACTCGTGGCTGATTCGTGTCAATGTATAGCAAAACGAATACAGTATTGTAAAGCAAAACAAACTAAAAAATAAAAATTAATTAAAAAAGAAAAGAAAAGATACTCAACATCACCAATCATCAGGGAATTGCAAATTATAGCTACAGTAAGATACAAAGTACACTTCAAATAGAATAACCAAATTTTTAAAAATAATCTTATCAAGACTTTGTGAGATGTGGAGCAAGTGGAATTCTCATACACTGCTGGTTAGGAGGTAGAATCGTACGTCCACTTTAGAAAACAGTTGGCAGTTTTTAAAAAAATCAAAGGGTTTTGCCATATACCCTAACCATCCTGCGCTAGATATTTATACAAGAGGATCCAAGACATAAAAACCTGTCCATGAATGCTCATAACAGATCTATCTTTATTTAACAGTAAAAAACTGGAAACAGCCCAAGTGCCCATCAACATGGATAAACAAATTATGGTGGATCTATACAATGAAACACAAAACTATTGAGATATACAATTACAAGGATGAATATAAAATATTATGCTTAGTGAAAGAAGCCAAGCAAAGAAAAGGAGTATATACTGGCTGAATTTACATAAATTTTTAGAAAACACAAATCAGTCTATAATAGGAAGTAGATTCATGGTTGCAGGGGAACAGATGAGGACAGATTACAAACGGGCAAAGGAGATTTTTGAAAATGCCCGAAACGTATTCTAACTGGATTTCAGTGATGATTTCACAGTTGTTTATGTATGTCAAAACTAATGAAATGTACATTTTAAACATGTATATTTTATTGTACTCATTTATACCTCAGTAAAGATATAAGAAAATTTTTAAATAATCCAGTATTGGAATGGAGTGGTTTGACTGTGGAAAAAATAAGATTACCCTTGGGATGATAATAATTTAAGATAGGGGAAAAGTTTGTGACTTTTGCATATGTTTGAAATTTTACTTAAAAAGTTTCAAAAATCTCTGAACACCACCTATTGAAAATACAATCTTAATTTTTTTAAGAAACCTTTAGGAAGAAGTTAATTTCCTGGCTTAGTAGTTGCTTAGCACTCTAGTCACTATATTTGCTGACCACATCACAGGGCTTTCCAGTTGGCACTAATGGTAAAGAACCTCCCTGCCAGTGCAGGAGACAGAAGAGACACAGGTTCAGTCCCTGGGCCAGGAAGATCCTCTGGAGGAAGAAATGGCAACCCACTCCAGTATTCTTCCCTGGAAAACTCCATAGACAGAGAAGTCTGGCAAACTACAGTCCATGGGGTCACAAAGAGTCGGACACAACTGAGAGACTGCATAGCCAGGGTGGCTTATATTCATTAATCAATATTTTACAATTGCACTCACTCACATGCTAGTAAAGTAATGCTCAAAATTCTCCAAGCCAGACTTCAGCAATACGTGAACTCCCTGATGTTCAAGCTGGTTTTAGAAAAGGTAGAGGAACTAGAGATCAAATTGCCAACATCCACTGGATCATGGAAAAAGCAAGAGAGTTCCAGAAAACAATCTATTTCTGCTTTATTGACTATGCCAACGCCTTTGACTGTGTGGATCACAATCAACTGTGGAAAATTCTGAAAGAGATGGGAATACCAGACCACCTAACCTGCCTCTTGAGAAATCTGTATGCAGGTCAGGAAGCAACAGTTAGAACTGGACATGGAACAGACTGGTTCCAAATAGGAAAAGGAGTATGTCAAGGCTGTCTATTGTCACCCTGCTTATTTAACTTATATGCAGAGTACATCATGAGAAATGCTGGACTGGAAGAAACACAAGCTGGAATCAAGATTGCTGGGAGAAATATCAATAATCTCAGATATGCAGATGACACCACCCTTATGGCAGAAAGTGAGGAGGAGCTAAAAAGCCTCTTGTTGAAAGTGAAAGAGGAGAGTGGAAAAGTTGGCTTAAAGCTCAACATTCAGAAAACGAAGATCATGGCATCTGGCCCCATCACTTCATGGGAAATAGATGGGGAAACAGTAGAAACAGTGTCAGACTTTACTTTTTTGGGCTCCAAAATCACTGCAGATGGTGATTGCAGCCATGAAATTAAAAGACGCTTACTCCTTGGAAGAACAGTTATGACCAACCTAGATAGTATATTCAAAAGCAGAAACATTACTTTGCCCACTAAGGTCCGTGTAGTCAAGGCTCTGGTTTTTCCTGTGGTCATGTATGGATGTGAGAGTTGGACTGTGAAGAAGGCTGAGCGCTGAAGAATTGATGCTTTTGAACTGTGGTGTTGGAGAAGACTCTTGAGAGTCCCCTGGACTGCAAGGAGATCCAACCAGTCCATTCTGAAGGAGATCAGCCCTGGGATTTCTTTGGAAGGAATGATGCTAAAACTGAAGCTCCAGTCTTGGCCACCTCATGCAAAGAGTTGACTCACTGGAAAAGGGAAAAGACCCTGATGCTGGGAGGGATTGGGGGCAGGAGGAGAAGGGGACGACCATGGATGAGATGCCTGGATGGCATCACGGACTCAATGGACATGAGTCTGGGTGAACTCCGAGAGTTGGTGATGGACAGGGAGGCCTGGCGTGCTGCGATTCATGGGGTCACAAAGAGTCGGACATGACTGAGCGACTGAACTGAACTTGGAAATGAACCAGACTAGAACACAATGATACCAGAATGAGTTTTGTAATCAAGAATTAACTTTGAATATTATTTGTGATTATTGTGATAAGTTGGAACTATTGAGGAAAAAGTATCCAAAACATAGAACCGAGCAAATGGATAACTATTTTTTAAAAAGGGGGGAAGGGGCACATTTATTTTCAGTGTCTTGCTGCAACTTGTCTAATAAACATATCTAAGGTTTACTTAATTCTCTAGAGTATGTATATTTGACTTACTATTTACTATTGATTAGAATATTTTACAACTCTCTGGATAGATGTGAACTTGCAGAGAACTTAAAATGATGCAAATGATTCTTGTCCAATAAGAATACAGTAAAAATAAAATTTTTCTAGTAGAGATTTCATCTAAGAAAGATGCAAATGACTCCTATCTGATAGGGGAAAAAAGATGACCCCAACTATTGGGTGGCCAAAAGGTTTGTTTGGGTTTTTCCACGACATCTTAAGAAAAAACGCAAATGAACTTTTTGGACAATTCAGTATTATACTTCAATTGCTCTTTAGACATTAACTGGAACTGTACCTAAGTGAACAATCATTCAGTCAGTATTCATTCTTTCAGTGACTAAAACTATGCTACTGTACTCCTATGCTGTTCTCCCATAGTGTACTCCTCCACTATACTCCTTTGAACCAGATTCATCTTACTTCTGGCTTTTTCATTAAAACATTAGAAACATTAGTCAAGCTATGGAAACAACCTAAGTGTCCATCTATTGATGAGTGGATAAAGAAATGCAGAATGCACACACATACATATGATAATATGAATGGATCTTGAGGGCATTATGCTCAGTGAAACAAGCCAAAGACAAATACGATATGATTTCAATTATATGTATAATTAATAAAACAACAACAACCAAAAACTTACTAAGGTTCATAGATATAGATTAAAAGTTGGTAATTGCCAGAAGCTTTGGGGCAGGAGACAGAATGGGTGCCAAGGGTCAAAAGTTACAAATCTCCAGTTTTAAAATAAATAGGTCACAGGGATGTTAAAAGAAGAAAAGATAAATCCTAATATACTCATTTTTTTTTTTAATGTCTTTAAAAATGCCCAAATCCTGCCTTGCATCAAACACATAAAAATCTCATGGAGACATTTTTCTGTCATAAAAAATCTGCCATAAAAATCTCATGGAGACTTTTTTCTCCAAAAAATCTCATGGAAGCAAAGGCTCATGGGGAAATCAAAGGGCATTGTTATTTTTGGCTCAGGTCATGCCTGCAACCCCAGGGCAGAACTCTCCGGTAAACTGGATTTAAGGCTTATGGGGAAACTACTCCTTGCACCTGTTCTAAAATCTAGGTGTCATTATCAAGCAGACACTCTACCTCTTGAAAATGAAGAGAGTTAGGGTGCCAAACCTGTCCTCTGGGTCAGTTTGCCACCTGGAAGGGCCACATTCACAGGTGACAAGTGCAAGTGTTAGTCACTTAGTTGTGTCCAACTCTTCTGAGACCTCATGGACTGTAGCCCACCAGGATCCTCTCTCCATGGAATTCTCCAGGCAAGAATACTGGAGTGGGTAGCCATTCCTTTCTCCAGGAAATCTTCCTGACCGAGGTATAAACAAAATGTAGGTCTCCTGCATTGTAGGCAGATTCTTTACCATCTGAGCCACCAGTGAAGGTCACAGGTGACCTCTCAGCCAATATTAGCTCTCAGGCAACTCTGGTTTAATCAGCACCCTGAAATCTGATCAATCAAATTAACCACAATGTAGTACTTTAGCACCAGAATGAGGTTAGGAAAAGGGTTAGGACAAAGAGCAAGGACTTGCATTAGTGAATTGCCTAGTCAGATACCCCATACTTAGGAGCAAGACTGATGTGAGTAAGCCCTAGAGTGGGTGGCAATCTAGTTGGAGAGGTCAGACTCTGAACATGAAATAGTAACAGAGAGCTAGCAATTGATGCAGATGTTCAATGTTCTAGGTTAAAGGAAGACAAGGTTACCAGGACTGGAGCCTTCTGAATGAAACTTGATGAGTGAAATATACAATATTTTTTAAGGTTAAAAGCAACTGCAGGAATTTACAAAATGGGCACTCTGAAGAGAAGAGGAGGTCAGGGTCTCTCCTTGGATACCAAGTCTAAGTCTTAAGAGTGGAGATACAGGAATGAGAATATTAATACAAATTACATGTGAATTTAAATAAAATATTGAAAGAAGAGGAGCAGGAGGGGACAGCAGGGCAGCAAGACCAGAGGAAGCTGAGTCCTAACACATACTGACAGCAAGATTGCAATCCCCTGGGGTGAGGGAAACCCCAGCCCCCAGCAGTCAGGACATCTCTCTCTGCAAGTACAGCCCCAAAGCAGCTGTTGGATGCTCTCTACACACCCCACTGCTTGAAGCTGAGAGAGTCTGAACAGCCCCCTAGACAAGAACATTAACTCCCCAGATACATTAATCTTCTAAAACACAGTGAACTGGAAAAAAAGAGAAATAAAAGGAGATGTGGTGAAAGATGTGTGGTTTGTGTTGGGGAGGGAAAAAGAGAGTGAGTTTTCAGGACTTTGAACCGCAGACTAAAGAAACTGTTAAGCATGGTCTCCTGTGCAGGACACAGAATCAGCAATGAATAGCCTGGCAGCCAACCCTGGTTAAGCCACTGGCTGTCCTGGGCAAGCCATTTAACCACTCTGATCTTAGTTCCATATCTGCAAAATGAGAGAATTCAGTCAAGAGAATGATCTAGTTTCTTCCACCTTAAGGTTCTAATGTGCTTAGTCGTGTCCAACTCTTTGCAGCCCCATGGACTGTAGCCCGCAGGCTCATCTGTCCATGGAATTTCCCAGGCAAGAATACTAGAGTGGGATGTCATTTCCTTCTCCAGGGGATCTTACCAACCCAGGGATCAAAGCCGGGTCTCTCACACTGCAGGCAGACTCTTTACCATCTGAGCCAGCAGGGGTTAGGACTTCAACAGTTAACTGATAATAAATGTGTTGTGCTATGCTCAGTCATGTCCAACACTTTGTGGATCATGGACTGTAGCCTGTCAGGCTCCTCTGTCCCTGGGATTTTCCAGGCAAGAATACTGGAGTGAGGTCCTATTTCCTTCTCCAGGGGATTTTCCTGACCCAAGGAGCAAACCCACATCTCCTGCAATGCAGATGGGTTATTTTTTACCATTCTCACCACCTAAGGTGCTAAATTCTTAAATATGATAAGTTCAAGAAAACTAAATTCAACAATAGATTGAAAGAATAAGGAAAGATGAGGATTTAATGTTACATAAACAAACAACAACCCATCCTTAGATATACCTTTTATAAAATGTGTAAGTTCTTCACTTTCTGATTAGAAACCAAGCTGTATTTCACAGGGAACTCTGCTGGATAGGAGGGGAGTTTGGGGGAGAATGGATACATGTATATATATGGCTGAGACTCTTTGCTGTCCACCTAAAACTATTCACAACATTGTTAATCGGCTATATTCCAGTATAAAGCAAAAAGTTCTTTTTTTTAAAAAAAAAAAAAAAAGGAGCCTGAGACGGATTCATGTCAATGTATGGCAAAACCAATACAGTAAAGTAAAATAAAGTAAAAATTAAAATTAAAAATAATAATAATAATAAAAAGAAAAGCAGAGACATTACTTTTCCAACAAATGTCCATCTAGTCAAAGCTATAGTTTTTTAGTCATCATGTATGGATGTGACAGTTGGAACATAAAGAAAGCTGAGCATTGAAGAATTGATGCTTTTGAACTGTGGTGTTGGAGAAGACTCTTGAGAGTCCCTTAGACTGCAAGGAGATCCAAACAGTCCTTCCTAAAGGAGATCAGCCTGAGTGTTCATTGGATGGACTGAGGTTGAAGCTGAAGCTCCAATAATTTGGGCCCCTGATGAGAACAGTAGACTCATTAGAAAAGACCCTGATGCTAGGAAAGACTGATGGTAGGAGGAGAAGATAATGACAGAGGACCAGATGGTTGGATGGCATCACCAACTCAATGGACATGAATTTGAGCAAGCTCCTGGTGATGGTGGAAGACAAGAAATACTGGCATGCTGCAGTCCATGGGGTTGCAAAGAGTCAGATCCAACTGACTGACTGACTGAATAAAAACATCATATTGACTTTAATCAAAGTAGTGACTTTCAGATTGGTATGAGCTGAGTGGAAATTGAAATAGCAGCTTAAAAATCTGTTTTTATTTACCCTTCTTTCCAATTTTATTAATTTCCAATGATTGCAAAATATTATTTCAAATACCTCTCTGAGCCACAATGAAGCAATCATTTTGAGTTCTTCACTTCACTAGTACTTCATAAACTTTGTTATGGCTTTAGTCTTAACAGCATTTTATGTCTTATTGATAATAATTATGAACAATATTCTCTTTAAAAGATTATGCTTTGTAAAACCTAACCCTGCCTTTATCAAAAGTTTTCTAATATCTACTTAAAATCTCCAAACTGGAAAATAAAGGGTAGATTGACTTTAAAAAAAAAAAAAAGGAGCCAAGCTATATTGGAGAATGGGACAATTACATAGTTACAATGCCCTCTACACACACACACACACACACACACACACACACACAGATATATATATATATATATATATATATATATATATATATATCCATATCCAGGGGGAAAGGAATCACATGGTGATTGTTTTATTAATGAGATGCTGCCTCCTACAGTACAAAACAAACACAGCCCTTGAAGATGAAATGTTTCCTAATGGCAAAACCAAACAATTTTATTTTAGTTATCTTGCATTTTGAAATTTTTCTTGTTTTCAGTTAGGGTGATGGAAAGAAAATAGTATATATGCTTCAAATTTTTCAAAGTTTGCAGCCTTTAGATAAAGATGCTTCCCAACTGAATGCCAGGCGTGCCTGAGCTTGCCTTTGTCCGTTTCCTTCACACGTTCCCCAGAACAAAGCCCGGTTTCCTTCTCTGGGCTTGGTGCCACCTGGTTTGCAGCTGAAGATAGAACCAGCCTCTCCGTTTTGCATTAGTCTTGCTTGAAGGGTTCATAAGAAAACAGGAATACCCAATGTGGCTGATTCTTGAAAAAAAGTGTAATTACATAGAAATAAATAGGGTATGTGTTAGCCTGAATATGTCTAGAGTGATTTATTATTTTTGTTACAGTGCAATAAGTTTTTGGTTTTGATGTGGAGATTTTTCACTGAGTAAAATGTATGGTAAATTCTAACAGTAAAAGAAGCATTTGAAGAGCATGACTCTGGAGCCAGCCTGCCAGGGTTTGGAATCCAGCCCCAGCCCTGACTAATTATCTGACTTGGACTAAGTTGTGTCTCCAATTTGTGCCTCAGTTTCCTCATCAATAACATAGACGTCATACACAGTAACACTTTTCTCCTGAGTATCTAATAAGTTTGTCTTTGTAAAGCCCTTTGAACAAGAGCTGGCACATAGTAATGTTATGTAAGTATTCACTAGCACTAACAAGTATTTGTTAAATAAACAAGCTGGTGGGGGAGGGGGGCAGAGATCTGAATTCTGACTTTCTCATGCGCTTTCCCTTTCACAACCACCATCCATGTCTCTCTTCGGCATCTTTCTATTCTACAACAACAAATCCTCTTTTTCCTATCCTTTTTCTTCTCGGATCTGCTCTTGTGCTCCCACCATTACAGAGAAAACAAGAATCTAAGAACCCTAAGGCAGGAAAGTGCATCTAATGGGGTTTAGTCCTTTTATCTGCAAGGAAAAGGAGCTGAGAATCAGAGAGATTAATTGACATGTCAAACAGCTAAGAAATGTTAAGCATCTTCAAAAGCGCTTTCTCCTTCAAAGCGTGTTATTTCTGAGACTGAACTTTCCCATTATTCCTGACACCTCCTTTTTTCCCTCTTTTTTTCTCTCCCCTTTTCTGTCCTCCTCCCTCCCTCCCTCTTTGCCTCCACCTACCCTTCCTTCTCTGTCTCTCCCCATCTCTGCCCCACCCCCTCCAATGAAGGTCTGGCAACTGTGTTTCTTGCTCAAGTCTGTCCTTAATGACCTTTCACTTTGGGTTGCTTTCATTCCCTTTTGCTAGCATAAATAACACAGTCCATAATTCTGAAACAAAAATGGAAACCCAGGGTAGGGTAAGAGATTTTTACCTTTTGCAAAAATTGACATGTAAAATTTTCACCCTGAATGAGTTAAGAAAACAAAAAGTGAATCAGAGGTGCTTTTGCATTTAGAGAATTAACTCTTTAAAAGAATGAAGTTATATGAAATTGGTACTATTTCAAAATATCAATGTACTCCACCCCTTAGGTATAGGTTTACACTACATACAATTAAAAAGACATGCATACTCAAGTCTGTAGAATCTTCTTGGTTTCCCTGTTGTGCTCTTCCAATCATCTGGCCCCCAGACACTCAGCTACCAAGGTATATATTACATCCACATAATTTTATTACTGGTCATCATTTACTGACTACTATCTGCAGAGGTTTTAGTGACCTGTTAAGCAATTACAACAACAACAAAAAGCCCAGGCATATCATAGCTAAGTGGGGAAAACATAAAAATAAAGACAAGTTTTTTAAGTGTATTTTAAAATGGAGAAAAATACACAAAAGTATCCATCTATAGAGCCTGGTGGGCTGCCGTCTATGGGGTCGCACAGAGTTGGACACGGCTGAAGCAACTTAGCAGCAGCAGCAGCAGCAAGAGTCAAATGTAAGGCCTTCCTGGTGACTCAGTGGTAAAGAATCTGCCTGCCAGTGAAGGAGACACAGGTTCTATCCCTGGTCTGGGAAGATCTCATAAGCCATGGAGCAACTAAGCCTGTGTGATACAACTGTTGCACCTGTACTCTAGAGCCTGTGAGCCACAACTCCTGAAGCCTCCATGCTTTAGGACCCATGCTCCACAAAAGAGAAGCCACCACTGTGAGAAGTCCTGGCACCAGCGCAAGAGAGCAGCCCCCTGCTCTCCGCAACTAGAGAAAAGTCCTACAGTGAAGCAATGAAGACCCAGCACAGCCAAAAATAAATAAATAAATAAATAAACATAATTAAAAAAGAAAAATGTCAAATGTAGAACAAAAGATCATCCCATTCAGTCTGGTTGGGAGACATATAAATAAACAAATATACTTAATTACCAAGGAAATTACTGTTGTGAAGGGAAAGATCGGGGTGCCATCATGGATGAGAAAAAGAAACGGGAGGAAGGCTAATTTATTTGGAATATCTGAAGGAATAAACTGAGGTGAGGTCACTGAAACCTGAAAAATGAGTTGAGTAAAAAATGATCCAGGCAGAAGAGTACCATGAGTGAAGGTCCTGATCTGGTAAAGAGCTCAGTGCTACCATGCTTGGGGCTGAAAGGTAGTCAGTTGTGCCTACTGATTGTGAGCAAGAGATAATCGCAGGATGAGGTTGTAGGAGAGGGATGGGCTCAACCTTGCAGTCTCAAAGGCAATATTACGTATCTATATTTTATCCTAAGTGCAATGGGGGACCCTTGAGAGATGATAAGCAAGGAGATGACATGATCTTATTTGCATCTTAAATAAAAAACTATGAATACTGATGTGAAGATAGAGAGAGATAAGAGTAGAAAGGGGAAGACCAATTAGGAAGCTCTTCCAGTGATACAGTAGAGAGATGTTGATAGATTAGACTTAAGTAAGAAGGTGGTGAAGACATGGGGGAAAAATCAGTCAATTCAAGACATATTTGGGGATTGAATACACATAGTTGATTGTTACAAACTAGGTGAAGGGGATGTTGATGAGAAGAATACTTTCAGTTCAGTTAGTCACTCAGTCGTGTCCGACTCTTTGCGACACCATGAATTGCAGCATGCCAGGCCTCCCTGTCCATCACCAACTACCGGAGTTCACTCAAACTTACATCCATTGAGTCGGTGATGCCATCCAGCCATCTCCTTTTGGATGAGAAAAAGAAACGGGAGGAAGGCTAATTTATTTGGAATATCTGAAGAATAAACTGAGGTGAGGTCACTGAAACCTGAAAAATGAGTTGAGTAAAAAATGATCCAGGCAGAAGAGTACCATGAGTGAAGGTCCTGATCTGGTAAAGAGCTCAGTGCTACCATGCTTGGGGCTGAAAGGTAGTCAGTTGTGCCTACTGATTGTGAGCAAGAGATAATCGCAGGATGAGGTTGTAGGAGAGGGATGGGCTCAACCTTGCAGTCTCAAAGGCAATATTACGTATCTATATTTTATCCTAAGTGCAATGGGGGACCCTTGAGAGATGATAAGCAAGGAGATGACATGATCTTATTTGCATCTTAAATAAAAAACTATGAATACTGATGTGAAGATAGAGAGAGATAAGAGTAGAAAGGGGAAGACCAATTAGGAAGCTCTTCCAGTGATACAGTAGAGAGATGTTGATAGATTAGACTTAAGTAAGAAGGTGGTGAAGACATGGGGGAAAAATCAGTCAATTCAAGACATATTTGGGGATTGAATACACATAGTTGATTGTTACAAACTAGGTGAAGGGGATGTTGATGAGAAGAATACTTTCAGTTCAGTTAGTCACTCAGTCGTGTCCGACTCTTTGCGACACCATGAATTGCAGCATGCCAGGCCTCCCTGTCCATCACCAACTACCGGAGTTCACTCAAACTTACATCCATTGAGTCGGTGATGCCATCCAGCCATCTCCTTCTCTGTAGTCCCCTTCTCCTCCTGCCCCCAATCCCTCCCAGCATCAGTCTTTTCCAATGAGTCAACTCTTCGCATGAGGTGGCCAAAGTGCTGGAGTTTCCGCTTTAGCATCATTCCTTCCAAAGAAATCCCAGGGCTGATCTCCTTCAGAATGGACTGGTTGGATCTCCTTGCAGTCCAAGGGACTCTCAAGAGTCTTCTCCAACACCACAGTTCAAAAGTATCAATTCTTCAGCGCTCAGCCTTCTTCCCAGTCCAACTCTCACATCCATACATGACCACAGGAAAAACCATAGCCTGGACTAGACGGACTAGACGGCCCTTTGTGGCAAAGTAATGTCTCTGCTTTTGAATATACTATCTAGGTTGGTCATAACTTTTCTTCCAAGGAGTCAGCGCCTTTTAATTTCATGGCTGCAGTCACCATCTGCAGTGATTTTGGAGCCCAGAAAAATAAAGTCTGACACTGTTTCCACTGTTTCCCCATCTATTTCCCATGAAGTGATGGGACCAGATGCCATGATCTTCGTTTTCTGAATGTTGAGCTTTAAGCCAACTTTTTCACTCTCCTCTTTCTCTTTCATTAAAAGGCTTTTTAGGCCCAAATTTTCTCTCAATCTCACCTATTATTTTCTTTGTTTTCTTCATTCTCTGGTCATCTTTCCTATGCTCTTGGTACACTTCTGTAGACAGAAGCACAATATAGAACCAGGCTATGCTCTTAAAGTTTGCAAGCTTTAGGACTTCATAATGAATAAAACTGTGAGCCATATCTATGAATACATTTTCATTATGACTTGAGATTTCCAGGAAGAACCTTTTGTGAGAAGATGTCTTAGCATCTGTGCCTTAGATTATACCAATGTAATAGTCATTTGGCCCTGGACAGTATTCCATCTCTCAGAATTTTCCAATCAAAATGCAAATATCTTAGGCAAGGTCAATACCATGTAGCATTCATTTACTTTAGAAAGAAATATAGGTGGAAGAAGGCTTTACTTGGATTATATCACAAGGTAGGGAAAAGTAAAAGAAAAAGAGGCAGGGCAATGAAAGGGGGAAAGGGGAAGGCCAACTTTGGCTGTTTCAGAGTTTGACAAATGACCAGCTTCTGATATTGCTTACTGATTAGAATGTTATTTTCTTGGGATTTGCACATATGCATATTGAGGTGAGTAATTAGTGGACCCAAATATGAAAGGTACACCTAGAATAGGTTAGAATAATGATTGAGAGGAAGCCACACTGCGCTTGCAAACATGACTAACGCTATTGTATGATGTTCATTTTGCCATGGGTGGAAAGAAAGATCAAGAGTGAGACTAATTACACTAGAAAAACACATCCAGCAGAAATTTAGAAAACAAGAAGGTGTTTGGCACAATTAGAAGCACAGCCTTTTCAAAGTAAAAAAAAAAAATAATAATTAGAAGTTGACAGAGGAGAGCACTAAGGACAGAGCCCCAAGAAGAATCAGTACAAGATTAATTGTAAGTTAGATTTTGATTTTGAGTCTTAACTTTATGTAAAAAAAGACTATATCGTAAAAATAATTAGGAAAAATATCACAACAAACTTGAAAACTTACAAGCAATTATACTGCAAATTTGAATACAAGTCCAATTATTTCGGTCATTTATTTATAATTCAAGTGCCATTTACTGAAACTCTGCTACATAAGAGTTCTTATTCATTTGCTCATTCACTGAATCTTTTCAGCAACTGTTAATTAAACTCCAGTACTCTGGCCACCTCATGCGAAGAGTTGACGCATTGGAAAAGACTCTGATGCTGGGAGGGACTGGGGGCAGGAGGAGAAGGAGACAACAGAGGATGAGATGGCTGGATGGCATCACTGACCCAATGCACGTGAGTCTGAGTGAACTCCCGGAGTTGGTGATGGACAGGGAGGCCTGGCGTGCTACGATTCATTCCGACTCGCAAAGAGTCGGACACGACTGAGCGACTGAACTGAACTGAACTGAATTAAGAATTTACTACTTTCAGGAACTATGGTTCATAAATGAACAAGACTGATGAAGAATATAAACGGAGTTTACATTCTGGTCGTCAGCACAGATGATAAACATGTCATCAAATGAATATGAAAAATTTCAAAAAGCATTAAATT
This sequence comes from Aepyceros melampus, assembly GCA_006408695.1. NCBI lineage: Eukaryota > Metazoa > Chordata > Mammalia > Artiodactyla > Bovidae > Aepyceros > Aepyceros melampus. The sequence goes on along the minus strand of SJXQ01003278.1, from coordinate 596,765 downwards.
TTTGAAAGTGGAAACTGGATGGAATATAACTCAGTAAATGAACAGAGGACAGGAAGAGTATGGTAGCAATGTAACAGAGGAGAACAAATCTGACTCCATATTGGATCTGCTCCTTTTCCAGTTCTTATTCATTCTGGCTCTGCCCTTTTGTAAAAGAATTTTGCCTGTAGCCTGAAATATACCGGACAGCCTATTCTCAAGGTTCTGACCTTTAAAGGTGTAACACTTTCCATTCATATAAGGTAGAAAGTTGCAGAACAGAAAATAACAATTGTCTTGTTGCAGGTTTATAGAAATACTGTGACCAGACCTACATTGCCAGAATAAAAGATTACTACACCAAGAAGTTTGAAACAAATAAACAGGCCCTCTCTCAACCTTATCTTTTAAAATGATTTGTTGAAATCTTTTGGGGAGTTGGGGGTTTGGGAGCATGAGCTATCTGTCTCCTTGCACGGCCCTGCAATAAACCTTTCTCTATGTATGGCAAACATTTCAGTACAGTTTGGCCTCAATGTTTGCTGGGCACACAAACTTGTGTTATCCAACAGCAACAGTTAGTGAAGATCACTTAAGAGGATATAACATTTAAACTGAGAAACAAATGAGAAGAAAGCAGCCATGTGAATATATGAGGAATGAGGATCCAAGCAGAGGAAACAGTAATGGCCAAAACCCTGAGGTGGTAAAAGCCCCATATGTTTCAGGGACAAAAGAAGGCAAGTTTGACTGGATGATCATGACTAGCTCAGGGTAAGTGATGCAGACTTTCGTGGAGAATCACAGATAAAGACTGGGGGGCCTTTGGGAAATGTGATGTTACATTTCAATTTCATTCTATTTACAAAGAGAGGCTAGAGGGGGATTTTAAGTGAGAGAGAGAGATGAACTGATTTGTTCTGGGAGAAACAAAAATTTTTAGACTTAATCTAGGAGAAACAGGGGAACTCAGAGGTGCAGCCTTAGCCCCACCTATGTGGGAGGATTATAGGAATGCTTAGGGAGGGAACTAAGGCATCTGGTGAGCCATTGAAGCTGATTTGGCCAAAGAGAGCAGGAAAAAGAGAAAACAGAGAGCTTCATGTGAGCACAAAAGCAGCATAAGCAAAGGTACTGTGGCAGGGCGTATGGTAGCATTCCCCTAAGCCATATGTGGGTAGGGGGATGCTAGCAGGTCAGAATGAATGGAGGAAAGCAGTTAAGACACAACAGGGTGAGGCTGAGGTAGAGCAGACCAGGGAAATGTATGGAAGGCTTTGTGTTGCTGGGATAAGAAATACAGATTCGATCCTTTGAATAAGATATCAGAAGATTTTAAGCAGCATGGCCAAAGGATTCAATTTATGTTTTAGACAGAGTAACTGGAAGGCTTTGTTGAAGTCAAATTTGACAGGAATAGTTGCAGAAGGAATTGTAGGAGGCAGATGAAATAATCCAGATAGCAGTCGATCAGAACATGTTGGTAGTAATGATAATAACAACAACTTTAACATATTGTGGCATTTGCTCTATTCTAGGCACTCTTTTAAGCAATTAACAGATTTAAACTCATTAAATCCTCAAGAAAATCCCATAAGGTAAGACCTATTGCTATCCCCCTTTTATGGATGATGTAAAAAATGGTTAAGTAACTCACCTGAAAGTAATACAGCAATACAGTAATGAAGTAAGTTGTAAAGCTGGAAGTCAGAATAACTGGAAGGAATTTATGAAGTACTTAGGGACAAAATCATTTCAAGGAATATTTAAGTAAAACTGGTAATGTTTTGTAAGTAAGAAAAGTTAAGAAAAAACCCAGATATCTAACCGTGCCTTGGGTGTTTGACTATGGCCTTAAATGAGACAGAAAACAGTGGGTAAGAAATCAGGTCCGTTGGGAAGTGGGTGGACTCCATTTGAGATGTTTGAAGAAACATCTTCAAACATGAAATATCCAACTGGGTATGGTGAGCAGAGATTTGGAAAAGTAGTTTAAACCTCAAGAGAAATGTTGGGAACAAATTTTGAAATTACGAGGCACTGATATACAAATGGGAGGATTCCTCTGCTGCTCAGCGGTAAAGAATCTGCCTGCACAGCAGAAGACACAAGAGACCCATTTTCGATCCCTGGGTTGGGCAGATCCCCAGGAGGAGGGCATGGCAACCCACTCCAGTATTCTTGCCTGGAGAATCCCAAGAATAGAGGATCCTGGTGGGCCTCAGTCCACAGGGTCGCAAAGAGTTGGACAGGACTGAAGCAACTGGGCACACATGCACAAATACAAATGGAAATAAAAACCATGAGAACTTTAGTAAGCAAGCTGCCTTGATTAATAGCATCAACAGTAAAGGAGATTATTGGGATTCAGCAGGCATCTATTTCTTCCCTAAGGAACCAGCAGTCTTCATAGTTCCAGAAACGCTCTTAGGTCAGATGAGAAATAAAAACTGAGACTGTTTTATGGTCAATTTAGAAGAATAAATGTACTATTTTAGTTGCTTAGTTTACAATTTAACAATTTAGTTAACAATTTTTAAAGAGAACTTTATCTTAATGCCAATATATAATTTAGAGTACAATCAACTAAACATTTCAAGCTGTAGAGTTTGTTGAAACTGATGATGGAATTCTTATTACAAATTTATTTAAAAATGAAAAATCGGTGGGTAGATTTTATTTTCAGGTGTAAAATATATAAGGATCCTTATTTTTCTGGGAACTATCAATCTTCTAGTCAAATACAATGAAGACTAGGTAATAATAAAATAAACCCTCTTTGTACTTACCATGCCATTTTAAAAATCTAATATATATTTTTTTCATTAGGGGATTTTTTTCTACATGATCTGACTTTGAATTCCAAGTGCAGAAATTCTTTTAACTACAATGCTTAGAAAACTAGGAGACAGACACGTCCAGATTAAACAAGAGAAGGAGACAAAACTGTAATGAAAAGAATGCCATTCTTGGTTTGTCAGGGGACCAAAGTACTCTCTTAAGTTCTCTCTCATTAAGCTCTCTTAATTCAAAGTCTCTGTCTCTCAGAATGAAAAGATGGAGCATAAAAAGCAACATGACAGTTTAAGATCTAATGGTACATAAATCTACTAGCTTATTCTTAAATTCACCAGTACATTTTACAAAGTACTATGGCTGTAAGATACCTACATCTTGATATACCATTGCCAATCACTAATCATATAGATAAAAGGAAGAGTATGAACATAGAAAAGTATGGATATACTTTATAATTTCCTTCTGTCCTTTTATTCACATCTGCTATCAACTCTTATTACCTGTTTTTCCTTTATCCTGAGTCTATTTTCAAATTCAGGCTTTGAAATTTGGTTAAATGAAAGGAAATATCACTGAATTCTTAGTATTACAGAAAACAACAGAGACTCAAGAGAGGTTAATTAACATCTTAAATAGAAATTTAAGAGATTCCTATGTGCCAGGCAAATTTGGCCTTGGAGTATGGAATGAAGCAGGGCTAAGGCTAATAGAGTTTAGCCAAGAGAACACACTGGTCATAGTAAAAACCCTCTTCCAACAACAAAAGAGAAGACTCTACACACGGACGTAACCAGATGGTCAACACTGAAATCAGATGGATTATATTCTTTGCAGTCAAAGATGAAGAAGTTCTATACAGTCAGCAAAAACAAGACAGGGAGCTGACTGTGGCTCACATCATGAACTCCATATTGCCAAATTCAGACTTAAATTGAAGAAAGTAGGGAAAACCACTAGACCATTCAGGTATGACCTAAATCAAATCCCTTATGATTATACAGTGGAAGTGAGAAATAGATTTAAGGGTCTAGATCTGATAGATAGAGTGCCTGATGAACTGTGGATGGAGGTTCCTGACATTGTACAGGAGACAGGGATCATGACCATCCCCATGGTGAAGAAATGTGAAAAGCAAAATAGCTGTCTGAAAGGCCTTACAAATAGCTGTGAAAGAAGAGAAGTGAAAAGCAAAGGAGAAAAGGAAAGATATAAGCATCTGAATGCAGAGTTCCAAAGAATAACAAGGAGAGATAAGAAAGCCTTCCTCAGCAATCAATGCAAAGAAATAGAGAAAAACAGAATGGGAAATTCTAGAGATCTCTTCAAGAAAATTAGAGATAACAAGGAAACATTTCATACAAAGATGGGCTCAATAGAGGACAGAAATGATATGGACCTAACAGAAGCAGAAGATATTAAGAAGAGGCAGCAAGAATACACAGAAGAACTGGACAAAAAAGATCTTAACGATCCAGATAATCACGATGGTGTGATCACTCATCTAAAGCCAGATATCCTGGAATGTGAAGTCAAGTGGGCCTTAGAAAGCATCACTATGAACAAAGCTAGTGGAGGTGATAGAATTCCAGTGGAGCTATTTCAAATTCTGGCAGATGATGCTGTGAAAGTGCTGCACTCAATATGCCAGCAAATTTGGAAAACTCAGCAGTGGCCACAGAACTGGAAAAGGTCAGTTTTCATTCCAATCTCAAAGAAAAGCAATGCCAAAGAATGCTCAAACTACCACACAATTGCACTCATCTCACATGCTAGAAAAGTAATACTCAAAATTCTCCAAGCCAGGCTTCAGCAATCCGTGAACCGTGAACTTCCAGATGTTCAAGCTGGTTTTAGAAAAGGCAGAGAAACCAGAGATCAAATTTCCAACATTCACTGGATCATCAAAAAAGCAAGAGAGTTCCAGAAAAACATCTATTTCTGCTTTATTGACTATGCCAAAGCCTTTGACTGTGTGGATCACAATAAACTGTGGAAAATTCTGAAAGAAATGTGAATACCAGACCACCTGACATGCTTCTTGAGAAATCTGTATGCAGGTGAAGAAGCAACAGTTAGAACTGGGCATGGAACAACAGACTGGTTCCAAATAGGAAAAGGAGTACGTCAAGGCTATATATTATCACCTTGCTCATTTAACTTCTATGCAGAGTACATCATGAGNTTCTGAAAGAAATGTGAATACCAGACCACCTGACCTGCTTCTTGAGAAATCTGTATGCAGGTGAAGAAGCAACAGTTAGAACTGGGCATGGAACAACAGACTGGTTCCAAATAGGAAAAGGAGTACGTCAAGGCTATATATTATCACCTTGCTCATTTAACTTCTATGCAGAGTACATCATGAGAAATGCTGGGCTGGAAGAAGCACAAGCTGGAATCAAGATTGCTGGGAGAAATATCAATCACCTCGGATATGCAGATGATACCACCCTTATGGCAGAAAGTGAAGAGGAACTAAAAAGCCTCTTGATGAAAGTGAAAGAGGAGAGTGAAAAAGTTGGCTTAAAACTCAACATTCAGAAAACTAAGATCATGGCATCTGGTCCCATCACTTCATGGGAAATAGACAGGGAAACAGTGGAAACAGTGTCAGACTTTATTATGGGGGTCTCCAAAATCACTGCAGATGGTGATTGCAGCCATGAAATTAAAAGACGCTTACTCCTTGGAAGGAAAGTTATGACCACCCTAGATAACATATTCAAAAGCAGAGAAATTACTTTTCCAACAAAGGTCCGTCTAGTCAAGGCTATGGTTTTTCCTGTGGTCATGTATGGATGTGAGAATTGGATTGTGAAGAAGGCTGAGCGCCAAAGAATTGATGCTTTTGAACTGTGGTGTTGGAGAAGACTCTTGAGAGTCCCTTGGACTGCAGGGAGATCCAACCATTCCATCCTAAAGGAGATCAGTCCTGGGTGTTCATTTGAAGGACTGACATTGAAGCTGAAACTCCTATACTTTGGCCATCTCATGGAAAGAGTTGACTCATTGGAAAAGACCCCAATGCTGGAAGGGATTGGGGGCAGGAGGAGAAGGGGATGACATATGAGATGGCTGGATGGCATCACTGACTTGACGGACATGACTTTGGGTAAACTCCAGGAGTTGGTGATGGACAGGCTGCTGCATTTCATGGGGTTGCAAAGAGTCGGACACAACTGAGCGACTGAACTGAACTGAAATGATGTGCCTGGGGATAAGATATGAATACAATGTATTATCATATTCATATCTTATCTCCAAGCACATAAGTTTGTTTATTTAGTCTTGTTCATTTTTTCCCAGTAGAGATGCTCATGGTCTGGTGGAAGGGACAAATTAGGTTTTACCAATCTCTCTTCTGATGACTGCAAACATCTCCTTTCCTTTTTCCTACTCTCTTTAACAGAAAAAGCAATCCTGGATCAATCAATAAGGTGCCCAGATCATACTCTCTTGAATTTTCGTGTTTTATGTAATACTAAGAATTCTAACTGAAATTGGCCAAGAGAATGAACTAGTCATAGCAAATACTCTTTTTCAAAAATACAAGAGATGACTTTACACATGGAAATCACCAAGTGGTCAATATAGAAATCAAATTCATTACATTCTTTGTAGCTGAAGACAAAGAAGCTATATACACAATCAGCAAAAACAAGACCTGGAGCTGACTGTGGGTCAGATAATCAGCTTTTCATAGCAAAATTCAGGCTTAAACTAAAGAAAAGCAGGAAAGACACTAGGCCAGCCAGATATGACTTAAATCAAATCCCATATGAATTCACAGTAGAAGTAATGAATAGATTCAAGGGACTAGATCTAGTTAACAGTCCATAACATTGTATAGGAGCAGTGAACAAAACCATCACAAAGAAAAAGAAAAGCAAGAAGGCAAAGTGGTTATCTGAGGAGGCTTTACAAATAGCAGAATAACGAAGAGAAGCAGAAAATAAGGGAGAGAGGGAAAGATACATTCAATTAAACACAGAGTTCCAAAGAATAGCCATATGAGACAAGAAGAACTTCTTCGATGAAAAGTGCATAATAATAGAAGAAAACAACAAAGGAGAAAGCCTAGAAAGCTCTTCGGGAAAACTGGAAACATCAAGGGAGCATTCTGCCTAAAGACGGGCACAATAAAGGACAATTGGTAGAGACCTAGTGGACTCTGAATAGATCAAAATGAGACGGAAGGAATACATGGAAGAACTGTATAAAGAAGATCTTAATGAACCAGATTACTACGACGATGTGGTTAGTTACCTAGAACCAGACATTCTGGAATGCGAAGTCAAGTGGGCCTTAAGAAGCACTGAGGTTAATAAAGCTAATGAATAATCCCGAGAGATGGTGTGGGGTGGGAAGGGGGGGAGGGGTCGGGATTGGGAGTTCATGTACACTCGTGGCTGATTCATGTCAATGTATAACAAAACGAATACAGTATTGTAAAGCAAAACAAACTAAAAAATAAAAATTAATTTAAAAAAAAGGAAAACAGTAAAAAAATAAAATAAAGCTAATGGATGCAGTGAAATTACGTCAATCGGAGGATGTCATCAAGGTTTTGCATTCATTATGTCAGCAAATCTTGAAGACCTAGCAGTGGCCACAGGACTGTAAAAGGTCAGTCCTCATCCCAATTCCCAAGAAAGGTGGTGCCAAAGGATGTGCTAACCATTGGACAACTGCAGTCATCTCCCATGCTAGTAAGGTCATGCTTAAAATCTTGCATGCTAGGCTTTAGCATTATGTAAACCAAGAACTTCCAGATGTCCAAGCTGGGTTTAGAAAAGGAAGAGGAACTAGAGATCAAATTGCCAACACTTGCTGGATTATAGAGAAAACAAGAGAATTTCAGAAAAACATTTATCCTGTTTCATTGACTATGCTAAAGCCTTGGACTGAGCAGATCATGACAAACTGTGGAAAGCTCTTAGACGGGATATGAGATCATCTTACCAGTCTCCTGCAAAACCTATATGCGGGTCAAGAAGCAACAGTTAGAAACCTGTATGGAACAACTGATTGGTTTAAGATTGAGAAAGGAGTATGACAGGGCTGTCTGCTGTCACCCTGTTTGTTTAACCTATATGCTGAGCATATCATGAGAAATGCTAGACTGGGTGAGTTACAAGCTGGGGTCAAGATAGGAGGGAGAAAACATCAACAACCTCAGATTTGCAGATGATACCACTGTAATGGCAGAAAGCAAAGAGGAACTAAAGCATCTCTTGATGAGGGTGAAGGAGGAGAGTGAAAGAGCTGGCTTAACACTAAATATTAAAAAAACTAAGATCATGGCATCCATCCCTAATACTGCATGGCAAATAGAAGGGGAAAATGTGGAAGTAGTGGCAGATTTCCTCTTCTTGGGCTCCAAAATCACTTAGGACAGTGACTGAAGCCAGGAAATCAGATGATTGCTTCTTGGCAGGAAAGCAATGACAAATCTAGACAGTGTGTTTAAAAGCAGAGACATGACTCTGCCCAAAGGTCCCTATAGGCAAGGCTATGGTCTTCCCAGTGGTCATGTATAATTGTGAAAGCTGGACCATAAAGAAGGCATAGTGCCAAAGAATTGATGCCCTTGAACTGTGGTTCTGGAGAAGACTCCTGAAAGTCCCTTGGACAGCAAGGAGATCAAACCAGTCAATCTTAAGGGAGATCAACCTTGAATATTCACTGGAAGGACTGATGCTGAAGCTGAAGTACCAATATTTTAGTCCTCTGATGCTAACAGCTGACTCATTGGAAAAGTCCCTGATATTGGGAAAGACTGAGGGCAGAAAGAGAAGGGGGCATCAGAAGATGAAATGACTGGACAGCATCACTGATGCAATAAACATGAACTTGGACAAATTTTGGGAGATGGTGAAGGACAGGGAGGCCTGGTTGCTGCAGTCCATGGTGTTGCAAAGAGTTGGACATGACTGGGCGACAAAACAACAGCAGCAAAAATCCCATGACATTTATTTATGACATAAATTAACAATATTTGTTGTTTAAATAATATATTTGGCTATTAATTGTCCATGGTCCTCTAAAGTCTCCTGTATCATCATTTTGTTACATATCACTTTCAGATTCTATCTTTTGTATATCTTATATCCCCAAGTAGATTACAAACTAAAGTCAACAATTCTGTTTTATTCTTGTTTGTACCCCTCTATTATGCTAAAAAGAATTCCTTGTACCCAGAAAGTCAGTAATTATTTCTTGATCAAACAATTTTTAATTGACCAACATATTTAAGAAAAATTTAATTCACTCATTCATTCACTGAATCAAAAATTATTCAACACCTACTCTGTATCAGGCATTATACTGGAAATAGAGCTGTGAATGCAATACAGAACTTAGTACCTTGAAACTTGGATACTATAAGGGGAAAAGTGATAATGAAATGTCCTAATAAATAATATATTGTCAGTTCAGTTCAGTCGCGCAGTCATATCTGACTCTTTGTGACCCCATGAATCGCAGCACGCCAGGCCTCCCTATCCATCAACTCCCAGAGTTCACTCAGATTCACGTCCATTGAGTCACTGATGCCATCCAGCCATCTCATCCTCGGTCGTCCCCTTTTCCTCCTGCCCCCAATCCCTTCCAGCATCGGAGTCTTTTCCAATGAGTCAACTCTTAGCATGAGGTGGCCAAAGTGCTGGAGTTTCCGCTTTAGCATCAGTCCTTCCAAAAAATTCCAGGGTTGGTCTTCAGAATGGACTGGTTGGATCTCCTTACAGTCCAAGAGACTCTCAAGAGTCTTCTCCAACACCACAGTTCAAAAGCATCAATTCTTCAGTGCTCAGCCTTCTTCCCAGTCCAACTCTCACATCCATACATGACCACAAGAAAAACCATAGCCTTGACTAGACGGACCTTAGTGGGCAAAGTAATGCCTCTGCTTTTGAATATCTATCTAGGTTTGTCATAACTTTTCTTCTAAGGAGTAAGCGTCTTTTAATTTCATGGCTGCAGTCACCTTCTGCAGTGATTTTGGAGCCCAGAAATATAAAATCTGATACTGTTTCCACTGTTTCCCCATCTATTTCCCATGAAGTGATGGGACCGGATGCCATGATCTTCGTTTTCTGAATGTTGAGCTTTAAACCAACTTTTTCACTCTTATCTTTCACTTTCATCAAGAGGCTTTTTAGTTCTTCTTCACTTTCTGCCATAGGGGTGGTGTCATCTGCATATCTGAGGTGATTGATATTTCTCCCAGCAATCTTGATTCTAGCTTGTGTTTCTTCCAGTCCAGTGTTTCTCATGATGTACTCTGCATAGAAGTTAAATAATCAGGGTGACAATATACAGCCTTGAAGTACTCCTTTTCCTATTTGGAACCAGCCTGTTGTTCCATGTCCAGTCCTAACTGCTGCTTCCTGACCCGCATACAGATTTCTCAAGAGACAGGTCAGGTGGTCTGGTGTTCCCATCTCTCTCAGAATTTTCCACAGCCTTTGACTATGTAGATCAGAATATATTGTCAAATCGTGTTAAATTCTCCAAGGAATAAAACATGCTAAAGGAATAGAGGGTGATCAAAATGATCAGGGAAGCCTTCTCTAAATAGCTGACACACGAAGAGAGGTTTACCTGCCCTGATTTAATGAACACTAAGTACAAAGAACTGAAAGTAAAATGCCTGTGATGAGTTAAGGACATAACAAGAAAGCTTGGATCAGAACATGCTAAGGGAAGAGGGTAGAACAGGCTTGGGAAATTATTCAAGAAATTAATTTTCTTAGTCCTGATCCAGACATTAAATAGCCTGTGATTTGGGTAATATTACTGCCCTAATACCATCAGGTTTGATTAATATCTACCTTAATTCACAGATCTGATAATTATGAAAGGAAACCATATGTGCGAAAGCATGTTGAGTAAATATATAGAATTATGATTATCAACTTAAATCTTGAATTCTGCTTTAAGTTTTCCAGTAGGTGCTGCTTAGACAACCCTGTTTATTTTATTCTCTAGTTTTCCTAAAATAATATTGCCTCAAATATTTAAAGCAAAAATTAACTGAACAAAGAAATATATATACATTCACAATTATAATATTTTTATATTTGTATATAAAATATATATTTGTATAAAATTTTTAGTATGCTTTTCTCAAAAATTAATAGAACAAGCAGATAAGAAATTTAATGATACAGAAAGTGAAGTCGCTCAGTCGTGTCCGACTCTTTGCGACCCCATGGACAGAGGACTCCATGAGATTCTCCAGGCAAGAGTATTGGAGTGGATTGACATTCCCTTCTCCCAGGGATCTTCCAGACCTGGGGATGAAACCTGGGTCTCCCACATTGTAGACAGACGCTTTACCGTCTGAGCCACCAGGGAAGAATGATACAGAACTAGAGAACAAAGAGATATACATACTTGACTTAATAGACATAAATAACAGTGCATCATACATTCTTTACAAATTGACATGGAACATTTGTGACTATATGTTGAGTCACAAACCAACTATCAACAAATTTCTAAGAAAAGTCATATGAAGGTATTACAAACACAACACAATCTATAAATCAGTATTTCTTAAATATAAGAAAATGTCCATGGGTTAGAACCATGTTAGAAATCTTGAGTATAAATGAAAAGAAAATAGAAAATAGAAAAATTAAGAACATCTTTTTATTTTAAAGAAGTTGTATTCTTTAAAAGAAGATATTTTTTAAAAAGCAGGAAAAATTGTGCTAAATATTTATTTCAATAAATTAAAGAACAAATTAAAATCTAAAAAAAGTAGAAGAATGACTACTTTTAGACATTAATGAACTAGAAAGACTACAGAAAAGCCAACAAAAGTTGGCTTTCTGAAAAGACAAATAAAACTGATAAAATGCTAGTGAACAAAGAAGAGATGACACACCCATATTAGAAATGACAAAAGGAACATCTTGCAGACATTAAGGAGATTAAGAGGATATTATGAACAGCTATGACAATAAATATAAATTTAGGACAAATGGATAAATTCCCAGAAAAAATATAACTATGACTCAAGGAGAAAGAGGAAATATGAATAATCTTGAAGCCATGAAAGAAACTGAATCAATAATTAAAAGTCTTCCCACAACTGAACTCCAGGCACAAATGGTTCCACTGGCCAGTTAACCAAATATATTCATGCTTCTCCTAAGAGGCTATCATAACTTGTGATATGAGTTGCTCAGTCATGTCTGACTGTAGTATGACACCCAAGGACTGTAGCCCACAAGGCTCCTTCTGTCCATGGAATTTCCTAGGCAAGAATACTGGAGTGGGTGGGTTGCCATTTCTTTCTCCAGCATAATTTCATACCAAAACTGAAAAGAAAACTAAGGGAAAGAAGATTTACAGTTCAACCTAACTATATACAAAAATGCAAAATCCACAACAAAATAGTGGCAAACTCAATCCAGAAATATATTAAAAGAATAGTTCATTTTATCAAAGGAGGATTTATTTCAAGAATATGTTTAGTTTGACATGATAAAGACAATTTAATTCACAACATTATCATATTGTTTCAATGCAGGAAAAGTATTTAATAATATCCAATATTTATCCTTGGTAACAAAATATTTAGCAAAAGAAGAGTAAAGATGACAACTTAATCTGGTAGTGTAGAGGCTGGCAAACTTTTCTTGTTAAAGAGCCAGACAATAAATATATTCAGCTTTGCAGGCCATCTGATCTCTGCTACACTACTTTGCCATCATGATACAAAAGTAGCTGTAGACAACAGTGTTTACATGAATAACATAGTTGCATTCCAATAAAATTTTACTTACAAAACCAGGTGGCAGGCCAGATTGGGCCAATAGACATAGACTGCCAACTCTTGAGCTAAAATGTGTCTAGAAAACATAGGCTATTGATATTTATCACAATCATGATGAAACAATCTTCTTTGAGCTAGAAACAAGATAAAATTTCCCAGTGTTACAAACATGCTGCACATTGCATTTGAAGTTCCGGCAGTGCAGTAAGGTAAGAAAAATAAATAAAAGTACAAAGATTGAAAAAGAAGAAAAAGAACTGCCAACACTTGGAGAAGAAATAATTATGTATATATAATAAAAGAACCTATATAGATAATTTTTAATGAGAATTTGGCATAATTCCTTGACATAAAAAATCAATATAAAAATTTATTCCTAACAAGAAATAAAATTTTAAACATGACATGTTTACAGTAGTGATCAAAAATATTACCTAAAAATAAATTTATGAAAATATATATAAGACTCCTGCAAGGCAAATTTATGAAAATATTAAAAACAGCCAAATAAATGGAAACAGAAAATATTTTCATAGGTTGAAATCTCTGTATTTTAGAGATGGCAATTCTCCCCTGTTATATAGATTCAATACAATTGCAAACAAAATCTCAACAGTCATTTTGAAGAAGTTGACAAAATAATTCTGAAATATATACAAAATTTCAAGAGATCACAAATAACCAAAACATTTTTGGAGAACAAGGTAGTATAACTTGATCTAACAGATATTAAGACTCATTTTGAGACTCAAGTAAAGAAAGTAGCATGGTGTTAGTTCAGTTACTGCTAGGAAACAAGCCACATTGTTATGGACATTCACATGACAGAAATAGCACCATCAGCAAAGACACAGCAGGTTTTTCAGTAAATGGTGCCAGGAAAAGTGGATATCCACATGAGATAAAAGAAAATTAGACTCTTATTCATACAACCCACTAAAATAAATCAGAAAAGACCAAAATGAAAAGGATAAAACTATAAATCTTGGAAAGTAAAGAAGAAACATATCCATATAACCTCACAATAGGAAAATATTTCTTAATTTCATTTCATGAAATGAAATTAAAAGACGCTTGCTCCTTGGAAGAAAAGCTACAACCAACCTAGACAGCATATTAAAAAGCAGAGACATTACTTTTCCAACAAAGGTCTGTCTAGTCAAAGCTATGGTTTTTCCAGGAGTCATATATGGATGTGAGAGTTGGAATGTGAAGAAAGTGAGTGCCGAAGAATTGATGCTTTTAAACTGTGATGTTGGAGAAGACTCTTGGGAGTCCCTTGGACTGCAAGGAGATCAAATCAGTCAATCCTAAAGGAAATCAGTCCTGAATACTCATTGGAAGGATTGACGCTGAAGCTGAAACTCCAGTACTTTGGCTACCTGCTGTGGAGAGCTGACTCATTTGAAAAGACCCTGATGCTGGGAAAGTTTGAAGATGGGAGGAGAAGGGGATGACAGAGGATGAGATGGTTGTATGGCATCACAGACTTGATGGACATGAGTTTGAATAAGCTCCAGGAGCACATGATGGACAGAGAAGCCTGGGATGCTGCAGTCCATGGGTTCGCAAATAGTCAGACACAACTGAGTGACTAAACTCAACTAATCCCAACCCTAGGATCCACATAAATTGTGGTGGGTGGGTGGGTGTTAGTCACTCAGTTGTGTCGGACTCTTTGTGACCCCATGGACTGTAGCCCACCAGGCTCTTCCAACCATGGACTTCTCCAGGCAAGAATATTGGAGTGGGTTGCCATTTCCTTCTCCAGGGGATCTTCCCAACCCAGGGATTGAACCCATATATTGTGGTATATCCGTATAGTGAAATATGTCCATAATGGTGCCAATATCCCCTTTCTTTATAGATTTATGACAAAATACCACAGAATGGATACATCAGGCCAAACACATGAGTTTGCCCCAAGAGAGGGATAAAGGGGTTGGGAGTTTCAGGGAACTGGCCAGCTTCTGTTTCTTCACCTCAGTGCTACCAAGTGTTCACCCCAGAACTATTTGTCAACATGACAAATATCTGTTTTATGATTATTATATATTCATCATATATAAAACAATAGAAACCGAGAGTACTATTTTTTTGGTAATATCCTATGTTCTCATTCATTTTGTTATGCCAAATAGATATGATACAACTTCTTATATTTTATAAATTACATTTTTCCCACTTAAATGTATTCCCCTGTATTATCTAACCTCATTCTCTGGAAAATATTAGACTTCTATCATGTTTATCTATACTTTAACAATGAATTTATACATACCAAAAAATATATACTATGCACCAGTTGGCAGTCTTCTCCATCCCTACCTTCCAGAGTTAGTTAAGACAAAAATCTGATTTGATACAGATCACAACACTAACATGAATACATAAAAGAGATATCAGGTTTTTCCTGTCTACCAGTAGATGAAATATGTAAATGACAATGTCACCCGTGATTTGTACAGCAAATAATAGTAGATTGCAAATGTATATTCAAAAGACTTAGAGCAATCAAAGAAAACTGAATACTCAAAATACATTATTCTTTTACATAGGTTTCCAAAATCCTACTAAAAATAATATTATCCAGAGGATTAAAAAAGAAAAAAAAAAAACTGTGGTTTCAAATTAATAGCTATAGATGCTGCATTTCCCCCTTTTTAAAATGTGAGTCCTACACTCTGTAAAAGGCAATTACATTCAATGCCATAGTATGGTCTCAACTCCCTACATTTAAAAAAAAGAATTAAAAAGTTTTAATGGGCACATTACAAAATTACTGAAGTAGTAATACTTCTAAAACAAAGTTTCATGAAGCTTTTTTAGTCTGACATTCCTCCCTGCCTAGAATCTGTCTTCTCAATTATATTTTGAGACTTTTAGTAATTTCTGTGATAGCAATGCCAATAAAGCCACCATTTGCCATTAATCTTAGTTCTAAGAAAGAGTAAATCATCCCCACAAGCAATTAAACAAAAAATGCATTAAAATAAGACCAATTAGAGCTAAGTCTAGACATTCACCACATAGTTATGAGACAGGCTTGTCATTAGCATTTCAACTTCAATTGGAAATTTCTTTAATAATTCTTTCCAACAGAATCAAGACTGAAAATTTGTTGTGGGAGTACCCAGATTCAATACAGTTTAAATTGAAATACTCCATCAGGAATTTCAGTTTATGTCTGCAAAACTTCCCTGCACTATTAATTTGTACATCCAGGATTAGTTCAGCAATAATCCACCATATACAACACACTCGAAGTTTGTAGCTGTATCAGTTCTCTTTCACATTTCCAAAAATTTAATACATTGCCTTGAAAAGATAAAAAGAACACATATCCAATGGCTATCCATGATTTTTCTCCTTTTGGCAGTCAATGTTATTCAGAAAAAAGACTGATTTTCAAGGTGTTTTAATAATTTGAACCTTGGTGGGAATAAAAATGTTTGAGATCTTCCTGAACTCATTGGATGTCAGTTATTGTTATATATGTTATTTCCTATGAATGTATGGATGAACTTAGGTAATTTTCAGACGAACTGTGAATAACTTTTAAAATTTACTTCTAAAGCTGTTATTGTTGCTATTACTGTTCCTGTTGTTGTCCAGTTTCATATGCCACAGTCTGGTCACCAAAAAGCACTTCCACTCCAACATAGAAATAACATAGCCCTTTATCTAATGACTTGCCCTCAAAAAAGTAAGTCCTCAGTAAGCACAGGCCTGTTGCTGCTGTTGTTTAGTCACTAAGTCATGTCCGACTCTTTTGTGACCCTGTGGACTGTAGCCCACCAGGCTCCTCTGTCCCTGGGATTTACCAGGGAAGAACACTGGAGTGTGTTTTCATTTCCTTCTCCAAGGGATGTTCCTGGGCCAGGGATCAAATCCATGTCTCCTGCATTGACAGGAGGATTCTTTACCACTGAGTCACCACCAGCAAATTCCATTTCTTACATTCACTGATGAGCAACAGTTTTTCTAATAAAGGTAATAAAGGGACAGAGAAGTTGCAAATGGAGATGAACATTCCCAACTTGTTGGCAGGGGAAAGAGATTAGAGTTGGGGAGAGGGAGTTTTATGGAACCAGAGGAACACTCGCCTGAGAACTCAAACAAACATAGAAATGTTCTTAGGTGTAGCACATGAATCAGAAGATCATGAAATGTCATGATTTTATTTATTTTCATTAACAAGCTATTTTCCAATAAAGGCAATTAAGATGGGGAATAATTTTGAGAATGTGTCCTATGTTTCATGTTAATGAAGCTGTGTAGAGGGGCCCAGTGTTTTGCTACAGGTACAGAACATACACAAGCAACCCCTTGAATTCACAGTGGAGACAAATTCAACAGGGATTTGTTTAACCTTAGGGGTCAACCAAGTGACTTCAAAATATGTAGCATATTAAAAACCAGAGACATCACTTTGCCAACAAAGATCCATACAGTCAAAGCTATGGTTTTCCCAGTAGTCGTGTATGGATATGAAAATTGGAACACAAAGAAGGCTAAGTATCTAAGAATTGATGCTTTCAAATTGTGGTGCTGGAGAAGTGAGAGAGCTAATTCTTAGGTAAGCTGATAAGGAGTCCCAGGCCCTCAAGAAGGAGAAAAGGATAAATTCTTTTTCTACATTCCTTAGTTTTAGTCACATATTATTTCCTTTAAGCCCAGAGGTAATGATTACACAACAAAACCATTCAATTTAAACTCTGTACTAAGGATTATATAACAACACTGTATCTTGCTCAAGGACATATTTCTCCTTTTTAACAAGAACCTTCTGATTAATCTTGTTATCTT
This sequence comes from Aepyceros melampus, assembly GCA_006408695.1. Taxonomy (NCBI): domain Eukaryota; kingdom Metazoa; phylum Chordata; class Mammalia; order Artiodactyla; family Bovidae; genus Aepyceros; species Aepyceros melampus. Next base: position 579,391 of record SJXQ01003278.1, on the reverse strand, counting down.
ATGTGGAAATGAGTCTGGTAAGACCTTTCTACTGTTAATTCTAATCTTGTAATGTTGTGGGATTGGGTCTGATGAAAGTACATAAGGCTTTAATCACACTATAATGGGGCACTCTCTGGACCCCTTCTGATGTCTATGTCATAAGCTTTTTCTGTCACTTTTTATACTTTAATAAAATTCTGTTACACAAAATCTCTTGAGTGATCAAGGCTGGTCCCTGGTCCTGAAGCTAAATCTTTGGATATCACAAATCTAACATTGTTCACCATAAGTGATCAGAAGGCTCTTGTGAGTCCCTTGAACAAAAAAGGAGATCAAACCAATCTTAAAGGAAATAAACCTTGAATATTCACAGAAAGAACTGATGCTGAAGCTCCAAATTGCCAACATCTGCTGGATCATTGAAAAAGCAAGAGAGTTCCAGAAAAACACCCACTTCTGGTTTATTGACTATGCCAAAGCCTTTGACTGTGTGGATCACAATAAACTGTGGAAATTCTGAAAGAGATGGGAATACGAGACCACCTGACCTGCCTCCTGAGAAATCTGTATGCAGGTCAGGAAGCAACAGTTAGAACTGGACATGGAAAAACAGACTGGTTCCAAAGGAACTGGTTCAGGAAAGGAGTACATCAAGGCTGTATATTGTTACCTGGATGAAGCACAAGTTGGAATCAAGATTGCCAGGAGAAATATCAATAACCTCATATATGCAGATCACAACACCCTTATGGTGCTCAGCTTAAGTGAAGAAGAACTAAAGAGCCTCTTAATAAAAGTGAAAGAGGAGAGTGAAAAAGCTGGCTTAAAACTCAAAATTCAGAAAACTAAGATCATGGCACCCAGTCCCACCACTTCATGACAAGTAGATGTGGAAACAATGGAAACAATGAAAGACTTCATTTTGGGGTCTCCAAAATCACTGCAGATGGTGACTGCAGCCATGAAATTAAAAAGACATTTCCTCCTTGGGAGGAAAGTTATGACCAACCTAAACAGCATATTAAAAAGCAGAGACATTACTTTGCCAACAAAATTCTCTCTAGTCAAAGCTATGGTTTTTCCAGGAGTCATGTATGGATGTGAGAGTTGGACTGTAAAGAAAGCTGAACACCAAAGAATTGATGCTTTTGAACTGTGGTGCTAGAGAAGACTCTTGAGAGTCCTTTGGACTGCAAGGAGATCCAACCAGTGCATCCTAAAGGAAATCAGTCCTGAATATTCACTGGAAGGACCGATGTTGAACCTGAAACTTTGGCCACCTGATGCGAAGAGCTGACTCATTTGAAAAGACCCTCATGCTGGGAAAGATTGAAGGTGGGAGGAGAAGGGGACAACAGAGGATGAGATGGTTGGATGGCATGACCGACTCAATGGACATGAGTTTGAGTAAACTCTAGTCAGGAGTCATGTATGGATGTGAGAGTTGGACTGTAAAGAAAGCTGAACACCAAAGAATTGATGCTTTTGAACTGTGGTGCTAGAGAAGACTCTTGAGAGTCCTTTGGACTGCAAGGAGATCCAACCAGTGCATCCTAAAGGAAATCAGTCCTGAATATTCACTGGAAGGACCGATGTTGAACCTGAAACTTTGGCCACCTGATGCGAAGAGCTGACTCATTTGAAAAGACCCTCATGCTGGGAAAGATTGAAGGTGGGAGGAGAAGGGGACAACAGAGGATGAGATGGTTGGATGGCATGACCGACTCAATGGACATGAGTTTGAGTAAACTCTAGGAGCTAGTGATGGACAGGGAGGCCTTGTGTGCTGCAGTCCATGGGGTTGCAAAGAATCAGACATGACTGAGTGACTGAACTGACTGAGTGATTGACTCAGTGAACTGTTTGAGCAAACTCCAGGAGATATTGAAGGACAGGGAAGCCTGGTGGGCTATGTTTCATGCTGAGCAGCTTCAGTCGTGTCCAACTCTTTCCAACTGCATGGATTATAGTCTGCCAGGCTTCTCTATCCATGGGATTCTCCAGACAAGAACACTGGAGTGGGCTGCCATGTCCTCCTCCAGGGGCTCCTCCCAACCCAGGGACTGAACCCATGTCTCCTGCAGTTCCTGCAGGCCGATTCTTTGCCCCTGAGCTACCAGCAGAAGCCCCACATAGTGTCACAAAGAGTCAGACATGACTTAGTGACTAAACAATGAACAACAAAAATCCAACAATTACACAGGAACTACACCAATTACAGACAGATCATGGGTGTCTAATCTGGATCTTTCAATAAGCATCAGAAGTTTACACACAAATTGTAAAGCAAAACACCATGTGTATATACATATATATCTCACAACTATCTAGGAAGAGAAACCGTGGCATTTGTAATCAGATCTCTTATATGTTTGAGATCTTACAGAATGTTAAATGTGTTTGAAGTTTACATCACATTTGGCTCTGGATCCCATCAGAGTACCCTATATCCAAGCAGACAGAAGACAGTGTTTCATTAAGGTTACATAACTAAACACTTGAAGGATTTTTTATTTTAGTTCAAAAACTGTTTGAATTTTTTTTATCTAACTATATCAACCACTATAAATGATATACTTTAAAAATAACTAAGGAAACTATGTCTTCTTAAACTGTGATTTTGCCAGTGCAAAGAAATAGCTCATATTTTCTTCTATCATTGCTGGCTGGTTATAGGAATTAGAAACAGGAATGCAATGATAGGGACACAAACTTTTAACAATGGTTGAACCACAATCTACCTTGTTCCAAGCCTGCAAGTTCCAAGTCACCCACTAGGTCCCTTCATGGCAGTTCAAAATGTCTTTTCTGATAGCAGCATTTGAGGGATTCATTTAAGATGAAATCTGTTTCAATGTATACATAATAGGCATCACTGACTCCATGGACGCGTGTTTGAGCAAACTCTGGGAGATAGCACAGACAGGGAAGGCTGGCGTGCTGCAGTTCATAAGGTTGCAAAGAGTTGGACACAACTTAGCAACTGAAGAACAACTACAATAATAGGGAGAATGTGGAGGTTAATAAATGTATATTTTCATGTAATTAACAGACAACAAATTGTTTCTACAAGGGAAAAACAGATAAAAGTACATATGTGCTATGAGTACAAAAAGTAATTCAAACTACTCTTGAAAATTAGGGTAGGCCTAGTAAAATAAACCCTAAGAGGTATTAAAACTGACTAAAATATTTCAGCCTATAATCATGGGGGAAAACCACTACAAACAGAAAATACAACCTAGCATCATAACACCTCATTCCTCTATGCTCCTAGAAATGAGAGAATCTGGAATAAAATGTGCTCAGAAACATTCTAAGCCTCAGCTTTTATAGCAATAGTGTTAGAAATATACTAAAGTCTAATCTATATTCTTTGAAACACAGCTCACCTTTGTATATCACCATCAGCATTAAAGTTAGTTATCTTTACTTATAAAGGAAATAAACTATGCTGAATCTAATTAATTGGGAGAAACTCACACAGCTTAACCCTTGAGCACACACATATATATGTTGAAACATACAGCATATATTTATTACATTGGACAAATATTATAGCTCAAGGCTCACCTCAAATCCTAGCCTATTCACCCCTGATTATTTTCTTTTATTCAATTTAACATCGTTCACTCTTTCCTGAACACAAGTGTGTGGTAACAGTAAGAACTTATTCTTTGCAGCAAGAAAGATCTGAGTTCTCATCTCAAACCATCATCTACTAATTGACTTTAAACAAATAACTTGAGGGTTCAACTTTTCTCCTGTAAAATAAAAGTGACAACAGCTCCTTAACAAAGATTTAAGAAAGCTGGCTTATCAACAGAAACATGATTTCCTTCAGCCCGTTTTGTCACTGTTCTTTAATCTTCTTCCAACTCTGATTTCAGATTCATGTGTGAAAAATACTCAGAAGAGTGACTGGCACATAATGTCCCTCAGTATACATGGAAAACTGCTGATTTGGTATAAAAGTGGTCATAACTTAGGCTTGTGAATAATATCTTATTTCTATGTTTAATTTTTAATATTTAAATTTTATTATTATTTTCTTTGGCTGCACCAGGTCTTAGTTGCTGCATAAAATGATTACTCTCTAGTTGCAGTGGATGAGTTTCTCACTGCAGTGGCTTCTCTTGCTGCGGGGCATGGGTTCTAGAGCATACAGGCTTCAGTAGTTGCGGCTCAAGGGCTCCAGAGTGCAGGCTCAATAGTTATGGCCCATGGACTTAGTTGGCTCATGGTACATGGGGTCTTCCTCGACTAGGGATCAAATCCATGTCCCCTGCATTGGCAGGTGGACTCTTAACCACTGGGCAACCAGGGAAGTCCCTTTATGTTTGATCTTAAAAACATACAAATATTTAAAAACTGACACCTTGGGTCTCAAGAACTGAACTGCTTCTGTTTGATATTTAAGAGCTGGGGCTTCCCAGGTAGCATTAGTGGTAAAGAACCTGTCTGCCAATGCAGGGGATGTTAGAGACACGGGTTTGATCCCTGGGTAGGGAAGATCCCCTGGAGGAGGAAATGGCAACCCACTCCAATATTCTTGCCTGGAGAATCTCATAGACAGAGGCACCTGGAAGGCTACAGTACATGGGGTTGCAAAGAACTGGACACAACTGAAGCAACTTAGCAATGTAAATCAAAATTAAACCACATCTCTGTTTAACTTTTGGGTTTTTTCACTCTAATGTGCTATGATCCCAATGGAAGATCTGACTCATCTCTTATTTGCAAATTACCTCAGCAAACATGGAAGCAATTTACAACCAATCATGTACACATTAAGATTTCACAATACCCTGTCATCTTTTGTTGCCATCAAGAAGTCCGCTTCCTTCATGTGAACTTCTGTTTTATATTTTAAAACTGACTACACAGTCATCCAACACATTAAGAAGAGAGCCTCTTAAAACAATTTGCTCCAAGAGGGATAATGCAGTGAAAAATGCAATGTGTGAAAGATTATTTCCTCTTATTTCCTCTAAATTGATGTCCTAAACATTTTAATTGTTTGACTAAACACTAATTATCAAAGCTTCAATTTTGCTTTTGCCAAAATTCTTTCATTATTAATGTACTCATTATAATAACATCTACAGATCCCCGCAAGCAAAGTGTTAGAAAACGCTAAATAAAGAGCATATCCTTACTGGTCATAAAGACTTGTGTCTGAAAGATACATAAAAACAGGGCCTAAGGAGGGGGCTTTTCCCATTCACATCTCATCTTTTTAGACTTGATTTGATTCTTCAGTTTCTACAGATTGGAAGTCATATCAATATTAACCTGGTCTTTAGATTGCAAATGATAGAAAGCCAAGCTAACAAGGTCACACTCAAGAGAAAATAGTGGATGGTATTCTACCACTGTAGTTGAGATCATGTACCACGGAATCTTTGTGTGTGTGTGGGGGGGGTGTGTGTGCACGAGTGTGTGTGTGTGCACGTGTGCATGAGTGCACATGCGCGTGTCATTTTTCTTTGAAGTCTTTTCATTGAATCTGTTACAATATTGATTCCGTTTTATGTTTTGGTGTTTTGGCCACAAGGCATGTGGAATCTTAGCTCCCCAACTCGGGATCAGTTCCACAACCCCTGCCTTGGAAAGTAAAGTCTTGATTTCTGGACCACCAGAGAAGTCCCTGGATTCTTATTTTGGTTCCACCCATTTTTAATTGTGTGATCTGTGGTGAGTGAATTAAGCTTTTCCTTCCTTGTTTAACAAAAACTGTCTCATGGACCTGTTAGGAGAACCACATGATTTACCATGTGAAGTGCCTTAGAAAACTGCTTGGCACTAATAAACATTCAATAATTTTTTAAAGAACAGAAATGAACCTAATTTTGGAGACAACTGGAATCAGAGGATAAATGCCATCAGGATTCACTTATTCTATTTTCTTTCTTTCTATCTGCATTTCAATATTTCCAAACTTCAAATAGCTTAGCAACCAGTCTGAGAGAGCCTTCTTTACTCAGATTAATATAAAATATCTCAGAGGAGAACTCTGACTAGCCCAGTTTAGGGATGTACCAATACATGGCCGAGCCTACCCACTTTGCCTGCAGGTGGGGGTCTATAATTAGTGTAGCCAGGGAGCCCAGTTTATAATACCTGTTGTCTCAGCATAATGACCAACAGTGTACAATTCCACTCTAAAGTACCCCAATTTCCATAACATTATCTACGTAGTATTCTTGCCAAATGTTTCATCTGAAGCTAATTATAAGGAAACATTAGCAATATCTAGACTGTGAGACATTCTATTACAACCATAATGGATGCTTTGAAAATGTCAGTGTCATAAAAGTTTTTTTTTTTTTTTTAAGAAGATGGAGATTTATCTCTGGGCTTTCTATTTTGTTCCATTAGAAAGCCCAGAGATAAATCCACACACCTATGGACACCTTATCTTTGACAAAGGAGGCAAGAATATACAGTGGATTAAAGACAATCTCTTTAACAAGTGGTGCTGGGAAAACTGGTCAACCACTTGTAAAAGAATGAAACTAGATCACTTTCTAACACCATACACAAAAATANGACATGAACCAGCCACGAGTGTACATGAACTCCCAATCCTGACCCCCACCTCCCCGCCTCCCGCCCCACACCATCTCTCTGGATTATCCCCGTGCCTCAGTCCCAAGCATCCTACATCCTGCATCAAACCTAGACTGGCGATTCATATCACTTATGATATCATACATGTTGCACTGCCATCTAGAAAACATTAAAAAAACTTATATGTACATTGACTGGAACATGTTCTATTTGGAAACTGCATTCTTCTTGGGTTTTAAGAAGAGTGTTCCATAGCGTATCTATATTGTTACTGAAGTTCCTTAAATATAAGGGAATCTGGTTTCATGGAATATTTCTCTAAGACTGAGTTTCTCAACCTTGGCATTACAAACATTTGGGGCCAGATACATCTTTGTGGTGGGGACAGTCCTGTGCATCATAGAATGTTCAGCAGCATCCCCAGCTGCTACACACTAGACACCATTACCACACCCACCCTCAGTTGTGACAACCAAAATGTCTCCAAATATTGCCGAATATGCTTAGCATTTTATCTTCCTTAGCTGGGAACCACTGGTCTAAAGCACAAGTTAGGATCAAACTATGGTGCTTTGTTAGCAAAATTCAGAAAATAAAATCCAGCAATTAACATGGCCCTCACACATAGTTGTACTGGTATATCTTTATCTCACCTTTTCTTCAATCATTTTTTGTTTCTTAAGTAGATTACTACTATCCTGAATAGATTAATAATGTTTTTGTTTAACAAACTTGCCTGGAAACTCCCACGGATGGAGGTGCCTGGTGGGCTGCAGTCCATGGGGTCGCTGGGAGTCGGACACGACTGAGCGACTTCACTTTCACTTTTCACTTTCATGTATCAGAGAAATGCAAATCAAAACCACAATGAGGTACCATTTCACACCAGTCAGGATGGCTGCGATCCAAAAGTCAACAAGCAATAAATGCTGGAGAGGGTGTGGAGAAAAGGGAACCCTCTTACACTGTTGGTGGGAATGCAAATTAGTACAGCCACTATGGAGAACAGTGTGGAGATTCCTTAAAAAACTGGAAATAGAACTGCCTTATGACCCAGCAGTCCCACTGCTGGGCATACACACCGAGGAAACCAGAAGTGAAAGAGACACATGTACCCCAATGTTCATCACAGCACTATTTATTAGCCAGGACATGGAAGCAACCTAGATGTCCATCAGCAGATGAATGGATAAGAAAGCTGTGGTACATAAACACAATGGAGTATTACTCAGCCATTAAAATGAATACATTTGAATCAGTTCTAATGAGGTGGATGAAGCTGGAGCCGATTATACAGAGTGAAGTAACTCAGAAAGAAAAACACCAATACAGTATACTTACACATATATATGGAATTTGGAAAGATGGTAATTATAAACCTGCACACGAGACAGCAAAAGAGACACAGATGTATAGAACAGCCTTTTGGACTCTGTGGGAGAGGGAGAGGGTGGGATGATTTGGGAGAGTGGCAGTGTAACATGTGTGATATCATAAGTGAAACAAATTGCCGGTCTAGGTTCGATGCAGGATGCAGGATGCTTGGGACTGATGCACGGGGATAATCCAGAGAGATGGTCGGGGGGAGGTAAGGGTCGGGATTGGGAGTTCATGTACATTCGTGGCTGATTCATGTCAATGTATAGCAAAACGAATACAGTATTATAAAGCAAAACAAACTAAAAAATAAAAATTAATTTAAAAAATAAAATAAAATAAAGAAGAAGATGGAGACTAGAAAACCCAGTGAAATGCATGATCATAAGGAATAGTGTGAAGTAGCTTCAGCTGTGTCCAATTCTTTGTGACCCTATGGACTATAGCCCAGCAGGCTTCTCTGTCCAAGGGATTCTCCAGGGAAGAACACTTGAGTGGACAGCCATTTCCTCCTCCAGGGGATCTTCCCGACCCAGGGATCGAACCAGCATCTCTTATGTCTCCTGTGTTGGCAGATGGGTTCTTTACCACTAGCACCAACTGGGAAGCCCATAGCATGTGGGGAAATACCTATAAAAAATTTGGGGAACAACTTCATGTGATGGCAGTAATGTGCTCATGTAGAAGAATGGCTTTTGCTCTCTGATATACACAGTAAAGGATGTAATGGGAAACTGTCATAATGTCTGCATCTTACTTTCAAATGATTCAGGAAAAACAAAAAACCAAGCCTACATCAAAAGAAAAAGAGAGATACAGAGCAAATGTCACAAAATGTTAATAAACTGCTAAATCTGGATGTTCAACAGATTATATTCACTGTATTATTCTTTTGATGCTCCTATAGGTTCAATATTTTTCAAAATAAAAAGTTAGGAGAAAAATGACTCCATGTGAATAATAAATTATATGATCACTCTGTCTTGACTGGACCACTTGGGTTGATCATCTAGCCTTAAACAATGACAAACTGCTGCTTGACAGGGAAGCAAACTTTCTTTTTTTTTAAATGACTAGTCCCATTCAGAACAAGTGTCTCAAATATGAGGATGAAGAACAAATTTCCAAGGAATTTGAAACCAAGGAAGAACCACTGTATGTCAGGCAGCTACCTGGCTTGTATACTGGAACATGCAAATTATCTCTAGATCAAATGCTGTGATTCTTTAATTCCATTAATGAGAAGGAACAAGCCAAACCATTGTCCTTTTGGCAAAGGAAATGCCTCTTTCTCAATTTTCCCTGAAATTGGCATGGCCCTGTACCTAATAGTCGGGAAAACTTCAAGGAACAAGTTTTAGGAATTCTTTCAATCATGGTCCCCAAAGCTGGTTTCCATCCAATCTGCAAACTCTTGACCATTATGATTTATTGCTATTACTTTTCTAGAACCCCCTCTTTCCCTAATCAAAACCTAGGAAGATGTGCAAATTCTCCATCACAAAGCTTTTCATTTCATTCACTAAACTTTTAAAGAATGCTCACCATTTTTTAAATTTTATAATCATGTAAGATTTTTGAGAAGTAAGGTCACACACAGAGGTCTGAGTTTGACTACCATTTTAGGATGTTACTTTGGACAAATTACTTCACAGCTCTGAGGCTCAGTTACATCACTGGTAAAATGAGAATAATCCCACCTGAACTGCAGTGTTGTTGCGAGCATTGGAAACAAATAAGGTAAAACATGTAATAGTTACTTTTCAAAAAGAGGGAACAAGGATGACAGTGATAGCATTGCCACTGCCCTCAGGGATCCCACTGTTTAATAACTTCCATCTCCCTTCACTCACATCCCTACTTGTCTCAGTCACTTAGAACTTTTTTCAGAACAAGTGAATGCTCCCCTATGTGGGCAAATGCAGCACAGAAACATAGGCTTTTTGCTGTCTGAGGCACCCTAATTCTTGGCATCTTATTTTCATTTGCATCTTGTTTTGTTTTCTAAATATTACTGTGACCCAGATTCATTCCACTGCATCAGGTTCTAAAAGTTCTTCCTTTTCAGACCTTCCTATGTGAAGTGTTATTTTCTCTTTGCACAAAAAGAAATGGCATTTAGATTTTTCCCATCACTAGATGTGTCTAAATGTTTGTGTGAGTAAGTAGGACCTTGTTACAGAGTAATGCGTCATCAATAAAAACAGGAGACACAGCTGGTGTATTATCTGGTGCAAATCCATTTTTTCCAGATTATAAGATCTTTGTTAGCAGTAAGTGTGTAATAGATGGAAAGAATGCAGTTAAACCACTTGGTATGAGGTTTGGATTCACAAAATTAGAAGAAAAGTATTTGGGTTAGGATATTAAGAAAGAAAAAAACCTCAATATTAGTGTTTGAAACAGTTTGGAATACTAAAAGTCACTGATTTTTTTTTTCTAAATTGAATACAAAAATTTCAAATATAAGCTGGGAACTAGCCATGTTTGAAGAACACAATTTCTCCATATTTATACCACAAATACTCTAGCACAGGGACAAAATAGGAGAATATCGATTACCAATCAATTTTGAATGACACATCAAAAAATTAACAAAAAAAAAAAACTAAAACCAATTTTAATGCCCTTAGGGCCATAATATTTCAAATAAATTAGTAGGATCTCAACTATGTTTGAAAATGTCTGTAATTTAAGCACTTAAGAGAGTCACACATTTCCTATATATTCAAGAATGACTCTGTACAAAGAAAGTTGCCTATATAACACAGTTTCTGAAACCCTAAAGGCCTACTGTAGTTTTGAATGATTTTAAATAACTAAATTTTACTTGTAAGTTTCCAGTGTAGTGAATTGTTTTAAAGCCACCAAAAGCAAAATACAAAGTTTACAAAAAGAAATGATGGTTAACAGTTCCTATACAGCTAGATATCAACTTCTCTCTTGTCTTCCAAACCCCTCAACCTCAAAGAAACACACAAACACACACACACAAAAAGAGCAAATGATGCTAAACATGGCCATGAAGTGCTGATAAGAGAAGGCTCTTGAGACAACCAAGTACATTCATATAGCTCTTCACAAGAGCCTCAAGAGAGACATTCTCTATAGAGCTGCCCAAAGGTAGAGCAGTTTCCTTGAATGTGCCACCAAAAGCAAAATACAAAGTTTACAAAAAGAAATGATGGTTAACAGTTCCTATACAGCTAGATATCAACTTCTCTCTTGTCTTCCAAACCCCTCAACCTCAAAGAAACACACAAACACACACACACAAAAAGAGCAAATGATGCTAAACATGGCCATGAAGTGCTGATAAGAGAAGGCTCTTGAGACAACCAAGTACATTCATATAGCTCTTCACAAGAGCCTCAAGAGAGACATTCTCTATAGAGCTGCCCAAAGGTAGAGCAGTTCCTTGAATGATTTTCCCACTCAATTCACTGTACCACTTACATGGGACACTGACTAGCTATATGTAAAAAGAACTGGCCTCACTTTTAGAACTTTCTTCAAAGATGATAGCCTTAGTTTCTCCATTTGTCCAGAAGCCCAGTCTCTCTACCTATATTTTCTGCATGCTAAGTTCTGTATAGTGTCTCATTATTTTTCCTCAGATGCAGGAAATTTTCTTCTGGCTGCTATCTCAACATCAGTTTCTATCATTCAATCTATTTCAGTTATCTATATGGATGCTCAGATATCTATTCAGTTATCTAGTTATACTGTATAAACATTCAGTAACTTAAAAAAGTAACCACCATTTACTTGCTCATGGTTCTGTAACTTGGGCAGGGCTCAACAAGCACAGCCTCATCTCTGCTTCATGTTACTGATGTCAACTGGAGCTCTACCAGGACTCAAGAATCCAAGATGGCTTCACTCAGATGCCGGGAACCACAGCTGAGAAGTGTGAAGACCTAGAGGCTGACCGCACCTCACTCTTTACAGTATGCTAGCTGCAATTCTTTACCTACTGGCTCAGGGCTTCAAAAGAGAAGCAGAGACACCAGGACTCTTAAGCCCAAGCCCAGAATAGGCACACTTTTACTTCTGCCCCCATTTGGTTCGTAGAAGCAAGTTAGGAAGTCAGCCAAGACCCGGGGGGGAGGGCAGAAAGATCCCACATTGGATGAGTGGAATGGCGGAGGTTTGCAGGCATGGGAGAAACTAACTGTGGTTGTCTTTCCAGAAGATCAACTTATGGTTCATTACATTATTTTAAGATATTTTTTTAAAGCGGACTATTTTTTTAAGTCTTCATTGAACTTCTTACAATATTGCTTCTTCTTTTTTATGTTCTGATTTTTTTGGCTGCAAGGCATGTGGAATCTTAGCTCCCCAACTAGGGGTTAAGTCTGCACTCCTGTCATTGGAAGGCAAAGTCTTAATTACTGGGCCACCAGAAAAGTCCCTCATTTCACTACATTTCAGCTATGCCCAATACACCATCATCTTTGATGATGACAGAGATGAAATTATATTCTTACTTCCTAAATTCCTATAATACAAATCATTTCTTACCTTATAACTTTCACGTAAAGTAATATGTAAGATAATCTAAGAATATCTCTACCTTCTGGTAGGTGGGATTAAGTCCTTCAAAGCCTGCATCCAGCTCAAATAAGTCTTTCTTTCATCATGGAAACACAGTTCCAAACAGTCCCACCACTACAACCCTTCTTTAGAGTCAGGCATTGAGATGAGACTAAAAATGAGCATGTGTTATCTAGACCCGAAAACACAGTACATGATAAGCATAACTACAGAGATGAGCTTGAAAATCACCTGCACACAATATTTGTAGAAAGACACATGAGACAGACAGATTTGAGGAAGATTAAGGAGAAGAGAGGCAAGAAAGAGAAAAAATTAACCCACCTAATATGAGGCAGATGCCACTTTTAAGGAAACCTCTTAGAAGGAGCAATAAATATGAATGAACAGTTATGAGACACACATTGGCATTTCATATCCACAGATAGAGGAGCCATGGCTATGCAGGACCCAAAGTGCTATGGTTCCATCTCCCATAAGGCATTTGGGCATGTGTGGGTTTTGGTATTGAAGGGAGGGAGGTCCGGAACCAAGCCCTGAAAGGTACCGATGAAGAACTAAGCTAAAGAAAAACTCACCTGCGGTAACTTGACCTGAGTGAATAATTTCATTTGGTTTACAAGGTTCTTTGAGAAAAATAGTGGAAGATGTTTTTGTTTCATCACATATAAACCACAACGCAACTGACTAATGTTTATTAATATATTATTCTTAACTAACATCTAATCAATTAAGACAAGATTCTATACTGGCTTCCAATTTTCTAGACTTTAATGCAAAACTAAATCTCTGAATGTTCTTTTGCATCCAATACAAGGATAAAAATACTTTTAATTGCCAAAATAGATACTACTCCAAAGATTAATTTCTACCTTTTATTAGCATTTCAAGGAATGTACAGTGATCCTTGAACAACTTGAGGGTTGGGAAGCAAATCCCACTGAGTTGATAAATCACCTATAACTTGACTCCCCCAAAGGTAACTAATAGCCTAACATTGACAGGAAGGTAGGTACTAATAGCCTACCATTGACAAGAAGCCTTACTGATAATTAGAGATACAAACTACTATGCATAAAACAGGTAAGCAATACAGACATAGCATACAATATGGGGAAATATAGCTGTTATTTTATAATAACTTTAAATGAAGTATGATCTATAAATAGATTGACTATGTTGTACACCTGAGACTAATACTGTAAATCATCTATCCTTTTTAAAAGTGAAAAGGTAATATGAAATCCATATTTATTTACAGGTATAATAATTCACGCATTAATAATGAAGCAGCAGCAATATGATTTCTTCATGACATTCTAGTACAATGAACATAAATTTGAACAAACTCTAGGAGACAGTGGAGGACAGAGAAGCCTAACATGCTACAATCCATGGCATCATAAAGAATCCGACACAATTTAGCCACTGAACAAGAGCAATCTTAGTATAATCCATATTGATTGTACATTGTCTGACCTATACCCTGATAGATAAATTGTTATTAAAAATTTTATGGCATACAGTATTACAGTCATATTCAAAATATAGTATTAGAAATATTGCTATCATTTAAAAAAAACACAACAGCAATGATAAGTTGATATACAGTTTCTCCAATGATGAGAGGCATACTGTAGAGTAACGTAATTCACAATGGAGTATTACTCAGCCATTAAAAAGAATACATTTGAATCAGTTCTAATGAGGTGGATGAAGCTGGAGCCAATTATTCAGAGTGAAGTAACCCAGAAAGAAAAACACCAATACAGTATACTAACACATATATATGGAATTTAGAAAGATGGTAATGATAAACCTGTACACAAGACAGCAAAAGAAACACAGATGTATAGAACAGCCTTTTGGATTCTGTGGGAGAGGGAGAGGGTGGGATGATTTGGCAGAGTGGCAGTGTAACATGTATGATATCATAAGTGAAACGAATTGCCGATCTAGGTTTGATGCAAGATGAAGGATGCAGGATGCTTGGGACTGATGCACGGGGATAATCCAGAGAGAAGGTGTGGGGTGGGAGGGGGGA
>SJXQ01003278.1:454652-564842 GCA_006408695.1 Aepyceros melampus | reverse complement strand
CTGCCATAAGGGTGGTGTCATCTGCATATCTGAGGTTATTGATATTTCTCCCAGCAATCTTGATTCCAGCTTGTGTTTCTTCCAGTCCAGCGTTTCTCATGATGTACTCTGCATAGAAGTTAAATAAGCAGGGTGACAATATACAGCCTTGACGTACTCCTTTTCCTATTTGGAACCAGTCTGTTGTTCCATGTCCAGTTCTAAGTGTTGCTTCCTGACCTGCATACAGATTTCTCAAGAGGCTTGCTGCTGCTGCTGCTAAGTCGCTTCAATCGTTCCGACTCTGTGCGACCCCATAGACAGCAGCCCACCAGGCTCCCCCATCCCTGGGATTCTCCAGGCAAGAACACTGAAGTGGGTTGCCATTTCCTTCTCAAGAGACTTAATTTTATATTAAATGTCACTCTCCTTAGGCCTATGCAAGGACAGGCTATCCATTTCAATAGTGTCTAGCACACAAGGGTCTACAGGATCTTCGGCCATAAATGATGACACAGAACATCTCGTATAGTTCTTGCCATTCAGTTATTAGATTTTCACACGAAGACACTTGCATACACACAACAGATAAGTTGATTAACTGAAAGACCTGATAATTATTCACCGTTCATGAAGGTCTTCATCCTCGTCGTCTTCACACTGAGTAGTCTGAGGAGGAGGAGGAAGAGGAGTGGTTGGTCCTGCTGTCTCAGAGGTGGAGGAGGTGGAGGGAATGGAAGGGGAGGCAGGAGAAGAAGGCACACTCAGGGGAACTTCATAGAAATAAAGCATAATTTCTGATATGTCTCTCTTGCACCTTCTGCTTTAGTTTCAGTGTCCATATCCTAGAAGAGACCACGTCACAAAAGAAGTCAAAAGCACTCTTGAATAATCAGAACCCTTCTGCCAGACTGCCTAATGTCTATTTCCTGACACTGATTCTTCTACATCTTCTTCCCCGTCATCTGGCACTGGTTTGGAAGAACTCACTTCCATCTAGTCATCTTCTGTTAATTCCTCCAGTGTGGTGATTATTAGCTTTTGGACTCCTCCAAGATCCATATCTTGAAACCCTTTACCTCCTGCTCACCATTTTTGGCCATACCTATTTCTCCAGGAGGAAATGTTTCTGGCTTGATGGTTTAGTTTTTTTGCTGTTGTTATTTGTTGTTTGTTTTCTTTGGCAATGCCAAAAAGGCATCTTCAGTTGTATAATCCTTCCAGACTTTCATGACATTCTCTTTATGGGGTTTTCTTCCATACCACTGACAATCCTTTCCATGGACTACCATGTGTAATAAGCCTTAAAGGTCCTTATACCCCTTGATCTAGAGGCTAAATTAGAGATGTTGTGTTGTGGGCAAGTAGATCACATGGACATCACTGGTGTTGAACTCAGGCAGTTTTAGGTGGTGAAGGGCATTGTACAGTACCTAAAAATCTTGAGATGACAGTCCCTTATTTGGCAAGGTTCCTCCTGACTTCAGCGACAAAGCATTGATGGAACCAATCTAGAAAAGCATCTCATTGTCCCGGGCTTCTTGTAAAACCAAAAGACAGGTACCCAGTTTTTATTTTTTCCCTCAAGGCTGGGGTATTAGCACCTTTACAGATAGGGGCAGTCATTATAAACCCAATGCATCTGCACCAAACTGTAGAGTTAGCCTGTCCCTTCCTGCCTTAAATCCTGGTGCTTGTTTGTCTTTCTTACTAACAAATGGCCCTTTGCAACAATATTTTTTTCCATAATAGAGCATTTTTGTTTGTATTAAAAACCTGTTCAGTCAGATATCTTTCCTCTTCAATTATTTTCTTAATGGCGTCTGGGAACTCGTTTGCTGCCTCTGGGTTGGCAGAAGTTGTGTCTCCTGTTATCTTGACATTTTTAAAGCCGAACTTCATTCTAAAATCATCAAGCCATCAATCATCTCTACCTTTAGATCCTTCATCTTCCTTTAAATTTTATTATAATGACTTTGATTTTCTCAATATTAGAGTCTATAAGTATGCCTTCTTATAGCAATCCTTCCCCCACATAAAAGCTGCATTTTCGATATGACATAAAAATATATTTCACACAGAGTCGAGGTTTTCATGTTTGCTGATGAAGCTACAGTGACAGCTTCATGAATTTCCTTTTCTTTTTTTAGCAATGGTTCTTACACTGGATTCATTTATCTTGAAACGGTGGGCAAGCACAGCTGCAAACCTCAATCTATGATACAAATCAAGCAATTCTACTACTTCTTATAAGTCATGACTTTCCCCTGCTTCTTGGGAATACTTTCAGCAGCACTAGTGGCATGTCACATGGGTCCCATGGTATTATTCAAGGTTTATGTATTGCACTGAACATGAGGAAAACTAAGCAAGAACCTCAAGAGATCATTTTTTACTGCGATGAACAATCCAGTGAAAAGATGAACTTCTCACATGGACGTGATTAGCTTCACATTTCATTTTAAGCAGATAACTTGCAACACTTGAGTTCATTGCAACAGCAACAGGAAGTGGGTAAGAAATTATTACAGTAGTACAGTGTGTGTTAGAGTTTATTTTATGCAGTCATGATTTAATATTGTTTTCATGCTTGTTCATATTTCTCTCAACTGCAAATTGTGCCATATATAATAGTCCTTGTGTGTGTAAGTTTTGATACATTTTAACTTTGTATAATAGGTTTATGTATGCTCTATGGTAATAAATAATAAAATAGGTTAGTATCTACATATATTTTGGCATTAATAACATTTAATTTTTTAAACAATTTTTAAAAATATTTCTAGGCTATGGGGTTTATCTGCAAATTTTTTCAAATTGTTGCAAATCTCAAAAAAGTTTTCCCATATATTTATTGGGAAAAATACATGTATAAGTGAATCCACTCAGTCTAAACCTATGTTGTTCAAGGGTCAGCTGCATTCATTACAGTAACAGTGGACAAAATTGGACTGAATAGACAATCAGAATAAATTAAAAAAAAATACAACAACTTCGCATGGTTCAACTCAGTTCACTTCAGTCGTTTAGTTGCATCTGACTTTTTGAAACCCCATGGACTGTAGCATGTCAAGCTTCCCTGTCCATCACCAGCTCCCAGAGCTTGCTCAAACTCATGTCCATTGAGTCGGTGATGCCATCCAGCCATCTCATCCTCTGTTGTCCCCTTCTCCTCCTGCCTTCAATCTTGCCCAGCTTTCGGGGTCTTTTCCAATGAGTCAGTTCTTCAGATTAGGTGGCCAAAGCACTGGAATTTCAGCTTCAGCATCCGTCTTTCAAATGAATATTCAGGACTGATTTACTTGAGGACTGACTGGTTTGATCTGCTTGCAGTCCAAGAGACTCTCAAGAGTCTTCTTCAACCCACAGTTCAAAAGCATCAATTCTTTTGCTCTCAGCTTTCTTTATGGTCCAATTCTCACATCCATACATGACTACTGGGAAAACCATAGCTTTGACCAGACAGACCTTTGCTGGCAAAACAATGTCTCTGCTTTCTAATATGCTGTCTAAGTTGGTCATAGCTTTTCTTCCAAGGAGCAAGTGTCTTTTAATTTCATGGCTGCAGTCACCATCTGCAGTGATTTTGGAGCCCCCAAAAATGAAGTCTGACACTGTTTCCATTGTTTCCCCATCCACTTGCCACGAAGTGATGGGACTGGATGCCATGATCTTCGTTGCTTGAATGTTGAGTTTTAAGCCAGCTTTTTCACTCTCCTCTTTCACTTTCATCAAGAGGCTCTTCAGTTCCTTGTCACTTTCTGCCATATGGGTGGTGTCATCTGCATATCTGAGGTTACTGATATATCTCCCAGAAATCTTGATTCCAGCTTGTGCTTCATCCAACCTTGCATTTTGCATGATGTACTCTCCAGTAGTCATGTATGTATGTGAGAGCTGGACTATAAAGAAAGTTGAGCACTGAAGAATTGATGCTTTTGAACTGTGATGTTAGAGAAGACTCTTTAGAGTCTCTTGGACTGCAAGGAGATACAACCAGTCAATCCTCAAGTAAATCAGTCCTGAATAGTCATTGGAAGGACTGATGCTGAAGCTGAAATTCCAGTGCTTTGGCCACCTGATGTGAAGAACTGACTCATTGGAAAAGACCCTGAAGCTGGGCAAGATTGAAGGCAGGAGGAGAAGGGGACAAAGGAGGATGAGATGGTTGGATGGCATCACTGACTTGATGGACATGAATGTGAGCAAGATCCCGGAGCTGGTGATGGACAGGGAAGCCTGGTGTGCTAAGGTCCATGGGGTTGCAAAGAACTGGACCTGACTGAGTGACTGAAGTGAACTCTGTATATAAGTTAAATAAGCTGGTAAAATACAGCCCTGACGTACTCCTTTCCCAATTTGGAACCAAGTCTCATGGATAAAACCATTAATTCATATAAACAAATATCTTGTGAACAATCATTGTGCAAAAGGAAACATCAGAGATCCCAAGAAGAATGGCTGTGCTCTTAAAGAGCTTAAAATCTAGTAGAGGAGATAAGATGTGAAGACAAACTCATAATATCAGATGCAGTGTCAAAATGCAATAAGAAAGATGCAAGGAAAAGAGCTCCAGAATATCAGAAACCAGAACAAAGAAGAGCCCAGGGAAGAGAAGACTCTTGATCTGCATTTTGAAATGTGGGTAGGATTTTTAGAGTGGTAAATGGGGAAAGATGACCATTCAACATGGAGACAATGGTGCAAACAATGAAGAATGTAAAACATTTGTCAGGAATAGAAAGTGCACAAAATTGGAGAGTTTGGAAATATTGGTACATGAAGAAGAAAAGTAAAAAACTGAAAGTTGAAAAGGTAGATGGAAATGTCACTGCTCTGCTAAAGATTTCAGGTTCTATTCCAGGGTTTTTAAGTATCTTTGCTCAAGTATCCCCAGAAGAATGGTTTAAAAACTATGCATTCTTGCATATTTTTTTAATTTATAATTACAATTTTTTGTCTGAAGCTTAAATAGTGGCAAGGATGTAATTTCCAGCAATATCATATATATTGACATTTTTTCAAAAAGCATTGTTACATCATACTTTTAATATCTACTGTAGTTCACAATCATCCATTTAGAAACATCTGTATACACGCCTCTGAAGTAATCAGAAATTCTACACTGTCTCTTTTTCTTTCTTGAACTCCTCTCCTGTTACCTTTCTCCCACAGAATTTTGTCCTAAAATTCTCAAGTCATATTGATGAAGCCTTCACTTTTCTCTGGAAAAAAAAATATTTTAATATATGAATAGAATATAATTTGTTCCCTCTTATAAGGCTATGATATTTCAATAATGTTTCAGATTAAATTACCATTTCCATGATCATCAGTATCCAATTTATCAAGACAAATATTTTTTAAATGTTAATAAATGATTAAATATAAGGTAAAGATATCAATGAAATGTATTCCTTAAAAAATGAGGCCTTATCATCAAAAAATCTACAAACAAAAATGCTGGAGAGGATGTAGAGAAAAGGGGATCCTCTTGCGCTGTTGGTGGTAATGTAAATTGATACAGTCAATATGGAAGACAGTATGGAGATTCCTTTAAAAACTAGGAATAAAACCTCTATATGACCCGGCAATCCCACCACTGGGCATATACCCTGAGGAAATCAAAATTGAAAAAGATGCATGTACCCCAATGTTCATTGCAACACTACTGACAACATCTAGAACAGGGAAAGGACCTAGATGTCCGTTGACAGATGAATGGGTAAAGAAGCTATGATATATGTATTCAATGGAGTATTCTTCAGCCATAAAAAGGAACACATTTGAGTCAGTTCTAATAAGATGGATGAACCTAGAGCCTATTATACAGAGTGAAGTCAAAAAGAGAAAAACAAATATCACATACGATAGCGCATATATATGGAATGCAGAAAGATGGTACTGATGAAATCTGCAAGCCAGCAATGGAGATATAGACATAAAGAACAGATGTATGGACATGGGGTAGGGGGAAGAAATGGTGGGATATATGGAGAAAGTAACATGGAAACATATATTACCATATGTAAGACAGATAGCCAATGGGAATTTGCTGTATGACTCAGTGAACTCAAACTGGGACTCTGTAACAACCTAGAGAGGTGGAATAGGGAGGAAGGCAGAAGGGAGGTTGAAGAGAGAGGGGACACATGTATACTTATGGCTGATTCATGTTGATGTTTGGCAGAAACCAACATGATTCTGTAAAGCAATTATCCTTCAATTAAAATAAATAAATGATTTTTTCAAAATGAGCACTTTTTAAAAAAGCTTGTTTCGTGCATTAGTGGATGAATATTACAGAAGCCGGTTTAACATCAATTCTATTTCAATTTTTTGCTTTTATTTATCAGTAACATATAAATCTTGAGTTATACATCAAAATCACAATGCTCTAGCATAAAAAATTATTTTTAGTTACCATCTACAATTTGATTGCATATACCTTAATTTTTAAAATCAAGAAATTAGATATTATCTAATCAAGAAGTTATTAGAGCCCATTAGCACCAATATTTTCAACTGCCCTTTTCTTAACACTTCAAAAATTCTACAACCTGAACTAACATGTAAGATTCAAGATGACTCGTAAGGCAGGTGTTTTCTTTTTTCACATGAGAAAAGAGACATTGTAGAAAAAGTCATAGGAAAAGAAAAGCCACAGTTTGCAGGTCACCTCCAAAGACGGCAGATCAATGTGAGAAAATTGAGAATCTACAAACTATCTAGGCCTGGAAATTTCTTCGGAAGTCTTTGTGTTATCTCCAGGGACACATATATCGAATTAGAAGATTGCTAGCAATAGGGGACAAGTGACAGTTTTACATCAGGGAAGTAATATAATTGTGTAAGAACTTCCAGATGCTCAAGCTGGCTTTAAAAAAGGCAGAAGAACCAGAGATCAAATTGCCAACATCCACTGGATCATCAAAAAAGCAAGAGAGTTCCAGAAAAACATCCACTTCTGCTTTATTGACTATGCCAAAGCCTTTGACTGTGTGGATCACAATAAACTGTGGAAAATTCTGAAAGAGATAGGAATACCAGACCACTTGACCTGCCTCTTGAGAAGCCTGTATGTAGGTCAGGAAGCAACAGTTAGAACTGGGCATGGAACAACAAACTGGTTCCAAATAGGAAAAGGAGTACGTCAAGACTGTATATTGTCACCCTGCTTATTTAACTTCTATGCAGAGTGCACCACAAGAAACGCTGAGCTGGAAGAAGCACAAGCTGGAATCAAGATTGCCGGGAGAAATATCAATAACCTCAGATATGCAGATGACACCACCCTTATGGCAGAAGGTAAAGAGGAACTAAAAAGCCTCTTGATGAAAGTGAAAGTGGAGAGTGAAAAAGTTGGGTTAAAGCTCAACATTCAGAAAACAAAAATCATGGCATCTGGTCCCATCACTTCATGAGAAATAGATGGGGAAACAGTGGAAACATGTCAGACTTTATTTTGGGGGGCTCCAAAATCACTGCAGATGGTGACTTCAGCCAGGAAATTAAAAGGCCCTTACTCCTTGGAAGGAAAGTTATGACCAACCTAGATAGCATGTTTAAAAGCAGAGACATTACTTTGGCAACAAAGGTCTGTCTAGTCAAGGCTATGGTTTTTCCAGTAGTCATGTATGGCTGTGAGAGTTGGACTGTGAAGAAAGCTGAGGGCCAAAGAATTGGTGCTTTTGAACTGTGATGTTGGAGAAGACTCTTGAGAGTCCCTTGGACTGCAAGGAGATCCAACTGATCCATTCTAAAGGAGATCAGTCCTGGGTGTTCATTGGAAGGACTGATGCTAAAGCTGAAACTCCAATACTTTGGCCACCTCATGCGAAGAGGTGCTCATTGGCAAAGACCCTGATGCTGGGAGGAATTGGGGGCAGGAAGAGAATGAGGATGAGATGGCTGGATGGCATCACGGACTCGATGGACATGAGTTTGAGTAAACTCTGGGAGTTGGTGATGGACAGGGAGGCCTGGCATGCTGCGATTCATGGGGTCGCAAGGAGCCGGATACAACTGAGTGACTGAACTGAAGTGTGCTTTAGAAATATTAAGCTAGAAACAATGTACAAATTGGATTGGAAGGAAAAATTGTTCAAAAAATGGAGACAAATGGACACCGTACTACATATCAGAAAATATTGGAGGATATGGACTAGAATATTAGCTTTGATTAAGAAAGAGTGAAAAGTATTATAGAATAAGAACAAAAATGATTTAGTAACTAAAATTTGATGTGGGAAATTTAATTAGTAATTAAAGTTTATACTCCAAACGTGTACTTCTACCTCAAATTAAGAAACTTTTAATAAAAGAAAATTTAAATCCATATTGTGCTTAGTCACTCAGTCACTTTGTGACCCCATGGACTGTAGCCTGCCAGGCTTCTCTGTCCATGGGGATTCTCTAGGCAAGTAAACTAGAGTGGGTTGCCATGCCCTCTTCCAGGGGATCTTCCCAACCCGGGATCAAACCCAAATCGATACTGGCTAGATCCAATACGTTAATGGAAATGAAGATTGATACCTCAAAGTCATGGTAGTGGAAGAAATCTAGTATATGAAAGAAATGGCTGTTATCAGAGAGTTGAGGAAAGTTGGCCACATCTTAGCAATCAGGATTTTGTTGATTTATTAATTAGATTTAAAATTAAAGACATAACCAATGATTAATTATCTCACTTTTCTAACATTCCCTACTATCAATCAAACAGACTCCATAGCAGATGTTCAAGTACTTCTTATGACTATGTTAGGGGAAACACACTGACGGAAACCATCTACTCTGTCCAGGCACCATCGTCATCACTTGCATGAGTTATTTTACAACTGGAGGTCCTGGTAAAGAATGTGGAACTAATACGCCACCACCAACCAGAAGAGTTCAGGAAAGGTCAAAAGGAGACACCACATGTCGTACCATTTCCCAGAATCCTGGTAGGCATCCATCTTGGTTGAGCAATGTGTGTGCCACCAGGAAGGACCCTGAGTCAGAATGATTGACCAGAGACAACCCAGAAACTAATCCTGTCACCATAAAACCTGAGACTGTGAGCCACATGGCAGAGTAGTCCTCCTGAGTTCCCTTGCCCTCCTGCTCTCCACCTGGGTGCCCCTTCCCAATGGAGTCTTTTGCTTTGTCAGCATGTGTGTCTCCTTAGATGATTCATTTCCAAGTGTTAGACAAGAGCCCACTCTCAGGCCCTGCAAGGGGTTTCCTTCCTGCAACAATTAGAAACCCTCAGTTTGCCAAATTAGTCCCTTCTGTCAGAGGAAACTCTGAATTTGAGTAACAAACTTGTAAAGGCAGCCAAAAACCAACCTATCACACTTTAGCTTCACCCACCAATTTCAGTACTACCCTTTGGGGTCATAAATAATTGGGTATGTTTATTATCATCCTTTTTCCTTTAATTATTTAAAAATAACTCTACCTCTTTACTTTTTCTTTTTGAGCTAAATATGTCCAGTCCCTTCCACAGTACTTGCATGCCATGAATTTAACTTTTCCACCTTCTTAGTCTCTCTCTTGCCTGTAAATGACTTTTTCAAGTGTGACTCTACAATGGAATACAACTTGATCAGTTCACACCTCCCAGGTGAGAATACAGCACAAAACTCACCATCCCTCTACTGAATGACATACTGAGGATGTGGTCAACAGGCCAAATATTGTGGAGAGGAAATTTTTCCCTTCTACCTTTCTAGGCTCTGTGGCTGGTGTAAGAATTAAATTGACATAATACAGATTAAGAGAAGAAAAAAGTTTTAATTATATATGTATGCACAGGAGCCTCTCAACTACATGATACTCCAAAGGCCACCAGATGACTGAGGCTTATAGGTCATCCTGAGCTAAGAAAAGGGGTAGGGGTCTGGGGTAGAAGCATAATTCATGGGAAAAGGAGAGAAGAAAATGTCTGCTAAATAAAGTTTGCCAGACCACACAGATAAGTCTCTCCTGGTGGAGTTATCTCCCTCTTATAATAACTCTTTTCCTGATTCACGCCCCCATTCTAATGTAAATTTCCCTTAGAAAAGGATAGCTTCTACTCTGTGTCTGCATTTCTCAAAATAAACAGCTCAAAACAATCCTTATGCCAAGAAGTCATGTTTTGGGGTGGTAGATTCTACCCTTCAATATGAGTAAAAATAATTTATAATTTAAGAAAATGGCATAACTTCACTGGCACCTTTGCCATCCATTTATATGTGTGTGTGTTTAATACTCTAAAGTTTCCATCTTACCAAAAAAAAAAAAAAAAAGCCAACAAGTTTTTAAAAAATCTTTCTTTTTATTTGGCTACACGGCATGTGGGATCTTAGTTCTCCCATCAGAAATTGAACCCACATCCCCGGCAGTGCAACAGTAGAGTCTTAACCACTGGACTGCCAGGGAAGTCCCCCAAAAGCAGAAATTTTAAATGCAATTAGGATAGTTATTATTAGAAAGACCAATTGCTTGGCTTCTCTGGTGGTTCAGTGGTAAAGAATCTGCCTGCAGATACAGAGACAAGGTTTGTTCTCTGATCCGGGAACATCTCACATGCTGTAGAGCAACTAGGCCTCCGAGCCACCACTACTGAGTCTGAGCTCTAGAGCTTGGAAGCCTCAGTTACTAATGCCCTCAAGCCCTAGAGTCTATGCTTGGCAACAAGAGAAGCCATCACAGTGAGAAGCTCTCGCGCTGCAGCTAGAAGAGTAGCCCATGCATCAACAAAGACCCACAACAGTCAAAAATAAGTAAAAATATTTGTTTAAAAAAAGAATTACCAACTCTCACCAATCCTGCCCAGAATTCAAAATCTTATTCTATTAAAAAGCCTATTGCTTTAAGAAAGTCAGTTAAATTCTATAATCTAAATAGTTTGAAGCAGAAAAATTTCATTATTTATACAATCCAGTCATTTACTTAAGACTCTCAGAGGCTAATGAGCATACTACAAGATTAGACAAGGTTCTCCTTGTGGTGAGAAAAGTTCAAGCAAAGAAGACAAAAGCAAAAGTTATCCCCCAGATAGAAAACAAAGTACTGTCTTAAATGCAGATAAGCCTTTATACCTTGATGTGCTATCGTGCAGTATTTCAATGAGAAAAAATGTTCAGCAAAAAAAAAAAACAAGTTTTTTAAAGTTTTTCTTTATTCAGTTCAGTTCAGTCTCTCAGTCATGTCTGACTTTTTCTGACCCCATGGATCTCAGCACGCCAGGCCTCCCTGTCCTTCACCAACTCCCAGAGTTCACTCAGACTCACATCCATTGAGTCCGTGGTGCCATCCAGCCATCTCATCCTCTGTCGTCCCCTTCTCCTCCGGCCCCCAATCCCTCCCAGCATCAAAGTCTTTTCCAATGAGTCAACTCTTTGCATGAGGTAGCCAAAGTATTGAAGCTTCAGCTTTAGCATCAGTCTTTCCAAAGAACATCCAGGATTGATCTCCTTTAGAATGGACTGGTTGGATCTCCTTGCAGTCCAAGGGACTCTCAGGAGTCTTCTCCAACACCACAGTTCAAAAGCATCAATTCTTCAGCGCTAGCTTTCTTCACAGTCCAACTCTCACATCCATATATGATCAAAGGAAAAACCATAGCCTTGACTAGACAGACCTCTGTCGGCAAAGTAATGTCTCTGCTTCTGAATATGCTGTATAGTTTGGTCATAACTTTCCTTTCAAGGACTAAGCGTCTTTTAATTTCATGGCTGCAATCACCATCTGCAGTGATTTTGGAGCCCAGAAAAATGAAGCCTGACACTGTTTCCCCATCTATTTCCCATGAAGTGATGGGACCAGATGCCATGATCGTTTTCTGAATGTTGAGTTTTAAGCCAACTTTTTCACTCTTCTCTTTCACATTCATCAAGAGGCTTTTTAGTTCCTCTTCACCTTCTGCCATAAGGGTGGTGTCATCTGCATATCTGAGGTTATTGATATTTCTCCTGGCAATCTTGATTCCAGTTTGTGCTTCTTCCAGCCCAGCGTTTCTCATTATGTACTCTGCATAGAAGTTAAATAAGCAGGGTGACAATATACAGCCTTGACATAGTCCTATTCCTATTTGGAACCAGTCTGTTGTTCCCTGTCCAATTCCCACTGTTGTTTCCTGACCTGCATATAGGTTTCTCAAGAGGCAGATCAGGTAGTCTGGTATTCCCATCTCTTTCAGATTTTCCACAATTTATTATGATCAATGCAGTCAAAGGCTTTGGCATAGTCAATAAAGCAGAAATAAATGTTTTTCTGGAACTCTCTTGCTTTTTGCATGATCCAGCGGATGTTGGAAATTTGATCTCTGGTTCTTCTGCCTTTTCTAAAACCAGCTTGCACATCTGGAAGTTCAAGGTTCACAAATTGCTGAAGTCTGGCTTGGAGAACATTGAGCATTACTTTACCTGTGTGAGAGATGAGTACAATTGTGCGGTAGTTTGAGCATTCTTTGGCATTGCCTTTCTTTGAGATTGGAATGAAAACTGACCTTTTCCAGTCCTGTGGCCACTGCTGAGTTTTCCAAATTTGCTGGCATATTGAGTGCAGCACTTTCACAGCATCATCTTTCAGAATTTGAAATAGCTCCACTGGAATTCCATCACCTCCACTAGCTTTGTTCATCGTGATGCTTTCTAAGGCCCACTTGACTTCACATTTCAGGATGTCTGGCTCTAGGTGAGTGGTCACACCATCGTGATTATCTGGGTCNTGGAATTCCATCACCTCCACTAGCTTTGTTCGTAGTGATGCTTTCTAAGGCCCACTTGACTTCACATTCCAAGATGTCTGGCTCTAGATTAGTCATCACATCATCATGATTATCTGGGTCATGAAGATCTTTTTTGTACAGTTCTTCTGTGTATTCTTGCCACCTCTTCTTAATATCTTCTGCTTCTGTTAGGTCCAGACCATTTCTGTCCTTTATCGAGCCCATCTTTGCATGAAATGTTCCCTTGGTATCTCTAATTTTCTTGAAGAGATCTCTAGTCTTTCCCATTCTGTTGTTTGCCTCTATTTCTTTGCATTGATCGCTGAGGAAGGCTTTCTTATCTCTCCTTGCTATTCTTTGGAACTCTGCATTCAGCTGCTTATATCTTTCCTTTTCTCCTTTGCTTTTCGCTTCACATCTTTTCACAGCTATTTGTAAGGCCTCCTCAGACAGCCATTTTGCTTTTTTGCATTTCTTTGTCATGGGGATGGTCTTGATCCCTGTCTCCTGTACAACGTCACGAACCTCGGTCCATAATTCATCAGGCACTCTATCTATCAGATCTAGACCCTTAAATCTATTTCTCACTTCCACTGTATAATCATAAGGGATTTGATTTAGGTCATACCTGAATGGTCTAGTGATTTTCCCTACTTTCTTCAATTTAAGTCTGAATTTGGCAATCAGGAGCTCATGATCTGAGCCACAGTCAGCTCCTGGTGTTGTTTTTGTTGACTATGTAGAGCTTCTCCATCTTTGGCTGCAAAGAATATAATCAATCTGATTTCGGTGTTGACCATCTAGTGATGTCCATGTGTAGAGTCTTCTTTTGTGTTGTTGGAAGAGGGTGTATGCTATGACCAGTGCATTTTCTTGGCAAAACTCTATTAGTCTTTGCCCTGCTTCATTCCGTATTTGAAGGCCAAATTTGCTTGTTACTCCAGGTGTTTCTTGACTTCCTACTTTTGCATCAAAATTACTTTGGAAGATTAAAAAAATTGAGACATAACCCATCTTTGCGGTACTGACAATTGATGGAGGACATTATTCAAATTTTTGTCACATTGTTACTATTACAGAAAATGTAAAACTAAAGATTTAAATGAGAGCTTGGAAAACTGCTTCAGTGAATTCAAAGACACCTTTCCCCTAAGACCTTGATAAAATTTTAATTTGTGTTTTATTCCATTCATTGCTCAGGCGGCGTAGTGGGACAGCGCCTTTCAGAGCACCCTGATATCCGCAAACTTGGTTTCACTGGCTCCACTCTGATTGGCAAGCAGATCATGAAGAGGTATTGGCGTTAGTGTGCTGATTTGCTCAGGAGCCTGTGAAAGCAGGTCTTTGGCTTGGTTTTTACTTTTTTTAAATAAGGTGCTTTTGGAAGGAGAAAAATCACATCGAATGTGGAAGAGAAATCCTATCACACCAGGGTATGGAAATGTTTGAATACAGTAAAATACTTTCTAAGGTGTAAAACCCAAAGTCAGTAAAACCAGAGATGTACTGAAAGCCTGCAGGCTTCTGGCAGCTTTAACAATCTGGCACAAAAAATTTTTGATACTAAAACTGTGGCCCAAATTGGGGTTGGAAGCCTAAGTAAGAAACTGAAAAGACATAAAAGACAAATGTGGATTCTTTATAAAATGCATGCCTGAAAAACAGTAACATTAGTTCAAAAAAATGCAAACCATCTAAATGTCTAAAATAAGGCAGTGGTTAAAGTTTGTTAACATAATGGAATACTGTGTGTCAGGGAGAATTTTTAATAACTCTAGACTGTTATTAAATGGTAAATGGAAAGAAAAATAAGGTACAAAGTTGTACATACTGGGTAATCCTAACTATTTAACTAAGGCAAAGGCTGTGTTTGGAAACAGACCAGAAACAAGTATATCAAAATGGTTAAAAAAAAAAGAAAATTGTCATCAATGAGCCACGGAATGGAACTTTGTGATTTTTTCCCTTCTTTTCTGAATTTTTAAAAGTATTTTTAAATGCTTTAAATAGCAAATTTTTTGCAAATAGAAAGTAATAAACAGAATTTTTAATAACTCTAAAAATGGATATTTTCCTCCAATGTGCCAGTAATCTAGTTAAATGTTAAATTCTTTGCCAGGCCTTTATGTAATCAAAATTCTTACACCCAAAGAATCTGTATTTACCCATGAGAATCTCTAATTACTTGACCACAGAATTTTTTAAAGAAGCAATTTTTACAGAAGATTTCTAATAGTCACAAAGCTCGCAGAATAGCGTAATGAACCTCCATGTATGCGCTCATCAGCCAGCTTCAGCTATCATCACCATTCTACCATTCATGTTTTGTCTTTGATAAGTTTCTTAATATTTCTGAGGCTCAATTATATTTTCCATGCTAAGTAGTAATTGTGTCCAAGAAATAAGAGAAAGAAACTGAGAGAGTAAATGCTCATATTCCATTTATTTTTCTCCAGCTGTGCTGTGAGCAACTTGAAGAAAGTTTCCCTTGAACTCGGTGGAAAATCCCCACTTATAATATTCAATGACTGTGAACTTGACAAGGCTGTGAGAATGGTAAGAGTAGGTCAAGTCCAGTGAAATACGTGCCTACTTCTGAAACACATTTCAGCTTCTTGTTTGTCAGGAGCCTTAAAATGTCTGGTTTTATCTGACCATAAACAGAAACCATTCTCTTTATGCTTAGATTTGGGATTGCTCAGGGCACTTAATTTAAAAAATTATGTCATTATAATCAAAGGTGTTTTTAAAACTTGGAGGCCAGCTTTTTACAAACAGATGAAGAGATTTATAAACATTCATGATTTATGTAAACTGATGTAGAGATTCTAAAAGCAAAATTTGGTATACAAATATTACATTTAAATGTATAGAGTAGTCTACATTTTCTTATAACACAAAGTCTTCTTATCGGTATGTCATCTTTGATAGGTACATCTCTTATAAAGTACTCATGGATAGAAAAGGGGAATGGAGAAATAAAATTTCTAAAAATATCAAAACCAAGAATCTCTAAGCATCACTAACTAGACCAAGGGCTTGTGTTTTTTCTCTGACTGCTCTGTGTTGCCTGCTATTTATGATAAGACAATTCTTAGTGTGTACAATTTTATGACAACCTTGACTTCCCAAATAACAACAGTATTTTGTCCTTTGCTGCCAAAGGGCATGGGGGCAGTATTTTTCAACAAAGGAGAAAACTGTATTGCAGCTGGTCGGCTGTTTGTAGAAGAATCCATCCATGATGAATTTGTGACAAGAGTGGTAAGCATCTTCAGATTTGCTATATGAGTTGGATAGAAATTGTCTTTACTTTCAAAGTACTTCTGGGATTATCAGTGGTGATAGTGTATTTTTTAAAAACAACACAATCCTTATTTTTTAGAAGTACTTAGATTTACAGATTAGATTATGATATCTGGACTTTGCTCCAAAATAATGCAGAAGGGGAGGAAGTAAGTTGGAATAAATTGATCACAGGTTGGCAGTTGTTGAAGCTGACTGATGGGTATGTGGAGTTTCATTATGTTATTTGCCTACTTTTGTATGTAATTTTATAATTTTTCATAGTAAAAAGTTATAGGTCTGTATTAAAAAACCTGATAAAGTATACTGAAGAGCTACTATAACCTTTATCTCGCTCTGTATTTATAGTATATTAGATCCTTGATATTTATGGAATACATACCCCTAGGTTATTATAAATCCCTACATTGCCTACAAGAGATATACCACTAGATTCTTACAAATCCCAAATTTACAGTAAAATGACAGCATATATATTTCCTCCACGAAGATAGATACATACCTACATACCCCCTGATGTTGGACATGATTCCGTAAATATGAGCCTAGGAGCATTTATAGAACTATTAAGATGAATTCTGTGGTAAAAAAGAACTCTGAACATACTACAGTGTATCATCATTATGGTCATAGTAATCACAAACTTGTTTCTAGTTGAAAAACCAGCACCCAGCTTTTCTTTTCCTTCAGAGCCAATTCCCCAATTCTACCCCCATCTTACAAATCCCAAATTTACAGTAAAATGACAGCATATATATTTCCTCCACGAAGATAGATACATACCTACATACCCCCTGATGTTGGACATGATTCCGTAAATATGAGCCTAGGAGCATTTATAGAACTATTAAGATGAATTCTGTGGTAAAAAAGAACTCTGAACATACTACAGTGTATCATCATTATGGTCATAGTAATCACAAACTTGTTTCTAGTTGAAAAACCAGCACCCAGCTTTTCTTTTCCTTCAGAGCCAATTCCCCAATTCTACCCCCAAGAAGCCAAGGCATCTTTCCTCATGAGAGTAGGAAACAAGGATACAGAAGGGCAGACGGCGGGCAGTGTCTGGCTCATGAGCAGCCCGGAAATTCACTTTTGTGCCTTAGTAAAATACAGGGCACAGCATGACACACCATGGGCTTTCCCAAGTACAACGTGTTGAAATTTCAAATGCTAAGACCAGAAATGTCAGGGATTTGCTGCTATCAGTCCATCAAGAATATGTTTTGCACACATAGGAACAGAATTAATTTCTTTATTCAACGGCTATTTTTTGAGCACTTACTGAGGGATTTTAGCCAGACCTAAATTCAAAATGCATGGCCCTGTGGGGTTATGGTAACTCCCATTCTTCTCCTTATTAGAATTGGTCTTAACAACAAGAAATTCAGAAACAGATTAAGATAACTAAGGAGCCCTAGAGATTGTCATTCTGAGTGAAGGAAGTCAGACAGAGAAGGAGAAATTTTTTGTGATTTCCCTGATATTAGAATCTAGAAGGAAATGATACAAAATGAACCTATTTACAAAACAAACAGGCTCACAGATTTGGAGAACAAACTTGTGCTTACCAGGGCAGGAAGAATGGGGGGACAGGATAGTTAGGGAGTTTGGGATGGACATGTACACACTGCTGTATTTAAAATGGACAACAGGGTCCTGCTGTATAGCACAGAGAACTCTGCTCAATGTTATGTGGCAGCCTGAGTGGGAGGGGAGTTTGGGAAAGAATTAGAGAGATACTTGTATATGTGTGACTGAGTCTCTTTGCTGTCTACCTGAAACTATCACAACATTGTTAATTGGCTGGAACTATCACGACATTGTTAATTGGCTATACTCCAAAATAAAAAGTTAAAAAAAAAGATAACCAAGGATCATGTGTGAGTGATGAATATTCCATATAAAGATGGGTTTTCATCAGAACATTCTAGTATATCCTCCGGTGTGGTTATACTGTGAAATTTTCATGAGGGCAGTCTGCCACATTTAGAGAGAGGAAAAAGAAACAATGTGGCCATTTTAAATTACTTTGCCATGAAGAGTATGCTATATTGACAAAAATTCCAGAACATCAGGTTTGCTATTTTAATGGATTAACATTAAAGGTTAATTTTAATATAATGCATGTGGCTTGTGTTCTGTTTAAAACTCAGTGGTGAAAAGCTTGGGCTTTCACATGAAGAAAACTCTACAGTATTTAGTGGTTGTGTGCCCTTGGGCTAGTCACTTAGCCCCTCTGATCCTCAGTTTCCTCATATGTAAGATGGAAATAAATATCTACCTCCAATGCTACCATGAAGATTAAGTGAGGACACATCTGGGAAGAGCTTAGCACAACACCCATCACAGCAGAAGCTCGGTGAAGGGTATCCGTTGCTATTATTAACAGGCAATTGTGTTCTGTGAACTGGGTGACATACAGGTGGAAGAAATTAAAAAGATGAAAATTGGTGATCCGCTTGACAGATCTACCGACCATGGGCCCCAAAATCATAAGGCCCATCTGGAAAAGCTTCTGCAGTACTGTGAAGCTGGAGTGAAAGAGGGGGCCACCCTGGTGTACGGAGGAAGACAAGTCCAAAGGCCAGGTATGATCACCTCCAGGGAGGGATGCTGGGGGCCTGGCTTCTTAAGTTGGAATAATCGGTAACAGGTTTCATTACAGCACCATCTTGCCTCAGAAGTAAACAGTGGCATTTATGTTATGATCAGAAGAAATACGTTCTAGATCCTGCTTGGTGACTTTTAAGCTATGACACCTTTGACAATAGTTTTGTTGAGCCCTAGTTGTCAAATGCAGTGAAATGTGCACATCTTGCTTTACGAGGCTGTGAAAATCAAATAAAATGATGTGGCAGGCCCTTAGCTGTGCAGTAAACAAGTGTGATGGATAAGTGTTGTTCAGGCGCTGGCGGTTTTCATTCCTGGCAATGTGAGGCTTAATCTTAGCCAGTTTAGCCTGGGAAGGATTCATGCCTGTTGTGTAACTGTTAATGAAGAACTGACTCATGTGAAAAGACCCTGATCTGGGAAAGGTTGAAGGCAGGAGGAGAAGGGGATGACAGAGGACGAGATGGTTGGATGGCATCATTGACTCGATGGACATGAGTTTGAACAAGCTCTGTGAGTTGGTGAAGGACACGGAAGCCTGGCGTGCTGCAGTCCATGGGGTCACAAAGAGTCGGGCATGACTGAGCGACTGAACTGAACCCAGTACTTGTTACAGAAGTATGTGAATGACTCCCAAAAGGAGAGAAAAACGAACAAACGATGATTGTGAAACCTCCTGTCTTACGTGATAGGTAGACTGAGTGCCAGCAGTACGGCTGGGTATGATGTGTCTCCTGTGGGATCCAGTGTGGAACACAGCACCACCTATGAAGTATTCTTGCCAAAAACATTTAACCATGAATCTAACCATGCCTTCACGTCATGTTTTCTATTTAAAGAAGCACAGGGGATAGGGAAGCAAATCAATTATCATCCCAAAGAAGCAATGACAAATCTGAAATGCCTAAGATATTCTGCTGGACAACTGAATCAGTTTGTTCAACAAAGTCATGCGTGTGTGCTAAGTCACTTCAGTCGTGTCCGACTCTTTGCGACCCCAGGGACTGTAGCCTGCCAGGCTCCTCTGTCCATGGGGTTTATCAGGCAAGAATATCAGAGTGGGTTACGATTTCCTACTCCAGGGGAATCTTCCCACCCCAGGGATAGAACCCGTGTCTCTTGAATCTCCTGCATTAGCAAGCAGATTCTTTCCCACTGGGAATTCACCTGTTTAACAAGTCAGTGGCATGAAAATTAAGGGGCGGGCATAAGGGAGGAAATGTTCCAGATTAAAGCTATCTGACAACCAAATGCAAAGTGTAACTTATTTGAATCCCTGAATCAAACAAATCAACTACAAAGAGATATTTTCTAGAAATCAGAAATTGAATACAAATATCAAATCATTGTGTTGTACACCTGAATTAATGTTATGTGTTAATTACATCTCAATTAAAAATTAGAAGTTAAATTGAAACAAACTATGAATAAGGGGTTACATTAATTTTGTTAGGTATGATAATGTACATTACAATTTATACTCCAAGTATTCCAGTACAAATCTATGATCTCTGGAATTTGCTTTAAACTATATCAGCAAGGAAAAAATGAATTGAATATAGCAAAATATATGCATAAAGATTTATTTTACTATTTATTATACTATTTTCTCTACTTTTACATATGTTTGAAATTTTTGTAATAAGTACATTAAAAATATAAGAACCTAGGATTGTTAACACCAAATAGGAAAATGAAAGTCTTCTTGGTTTTACTGACCCAGAAGGGAAGAAAAAAGTTATAATGTAATTAAATGAGAGAACTACTAATAGAAAATTACACTATAATTGATGTTATTTTCTTCTGGTTTTCAAATAGGCTTTTTTATGGAACCTACTGTCTTCACAGATGTGGAAGACCACATGTATCTTGCCAAAGAGGAATCCTTTGGGCCTATTATGGTCATTTCTAAATTCCAAAATGGGTATGTTTAACCAGGCATAATTTAACCGGGTTGACTAGATACGTTTTGTTTTGTTTTTTTCCCCTACCACTGTGCTATATACAGAGCATAAAATTAATGAACATACAACTTCTACCATAATAATAATTTACAAATAATTAGAAGAGAATGCTGACTTACAGTGTAAGTTGTAATAAGTTTTTGCTCCTTAGCTTAAATTAATGGCTGACATTATATGGTATTTGCTAGTTTTAATTTTTGTACAGTTGGCATTTGAAACATCTCTGGAATAAGGTCAGTAACTGAGACTAACAGAAGTGGTTTTTGCATTTACATTTCTAGAGAAGGCAGCATCTATGAAATCTGATTTTCCCAAAGAAAGAGTGCAGTGTTTTCTCCACAAGGGATCATGCCCCCAGAAACCTAAAACTCAATTCTTTGTAGAAAGTCCACAGTCACCTTATAAACAACCATAAATGACATACTGGTTTGTCAGGGTCCCTGAAACTTTCCAAAGTTTTTAGCATATCAAAGAAGTCCATATGGTAACTGAGTTCTGTCATAATATTTAATATAATAGACTCTTGGTATACTGCACACAGTTCTTTAGAATTCTGGCTTTAGTTTTCCTTTAACTAATGAGAAGGTGGTAAAAAACAGAATACCCAGTTCAGAAGGGCTTCTTGGTCTTTGACAGATTGTAAGAGAGAAGGCAATGGCACCCCACTCCAGTACTCTTGCCTGGAAAATCCCATGGATGGAGGAGCCTGGAAGGCTGAAGTCCATGGGGTCGCTAAGTCAGACATGACTGAGCGACTTCACTTTCACTTTTCATTTTCATGCATTGGAGAAGGAAATGGCAACCCACTCCAGTGTTCTTGCCTGGAGGATCCCAGGGACAGGGGAGCCTGGTGGGCTGCCATCTATGGGGTCACACAGAGTCGGACACGACTGAAGTGACTTAGCAATAGCAAGAGAACTTTAGGGACACTAAATTGTAGTGAGTAACATTTTGACATACTGATTCAAAGATGCCCTTTTAACCTTATTTTCCTAATTATAAATTCCCCTATATGATAGTCTTTGTGTTAAACATGCAGATTTTAGAAGCCAGGTTTAGAGAATGTAAGCCTACATAAATCACAGATCCTATCCTCAAAGAGGTCACCATCTAATAGGGGAGACAGACAAAGAGACAGGCAGTTAACCCGAGAGGGTGTAGGTAGGGGAAAGGCAGTGGGTGAAGTCTGCACCATGTAGGCTTGAGTTACTAGCGTAATTCCTCTATTAAGTTTCTCTATATGTAAAGTTTATCTATTTGTGAAGTTGGGTTAGTTATTAATAGTATCTATGTTTTGGGGTCATTGTTGGTGATGGACAGGGAAGCCTGGCGTGCTGCAGTCTATGGGGTCGCAAAGAGCCAGACACGACTGAGCGACTGGACTAAAGATTTAAATGTTTGCTGTTGGTGCAGTTGCAATCATTGTTATTATTCTAAAAGTGGGCAAGGTGTGCTGTGAAGCTGTGTGATCTCAGCAGTCCTCAGTGGGCAATGGCATCCAGCCATCTTTCAGCCTTAGTCCAATCTATGAATCTATGAATATCTTCAGTGCGATCAAGTGCAAGACATCAAGTGTGAGAGTTTTAGCAGAGCCTAGTCCACTCCAAGTGAGATTCCACATTTCTCATGAGAGCTGAAAATTGGATAGAGACAAGAGTACCTTTGAAAATCCCTAGAGGAGGCATCACATTCAAGCCTTCATTGTCTCTTCAAAGAATTCAGCACAAGTAATTTTTCTTCCAGCTTTGGAACAGAAATCCCATTTCCTTGCTGGATCCCCAGGTGAAATCTTGGCTTGCTTTACTGGCCGTGTTGTCGAAATTTCATGTTGTTTTTTTTTTAACATTAGGATGACACTCATAAAAATGAGCTACTCACAGTATGGCAGGCACATGGGAACTGGAACAAGCGGAGACATGAGTGGGTTCATGTCTGCACTGACTTGGCCATGCATACATACTGGACAAAAGGCAGGAAGTCAGCAGACCCACTAAAGGAATGATTTTACTACCCTTTTATTGGATTAGCCTGTTAATTGAGTTCACATTTGATGTTGCAACATCCTAGTGTAAAGAAAAATAAAATGTTATCTCTCTCCTCGGGGAACTTCCTGTCTAGTTGGAAGGTGACTGAGTTGGAGGAACATGGGCTACCTGATTATAGCTGACTTTCACTGAGCATTTCCTTTGTTCCAGACACTATTGGCTCATTTAATCTTATGACAACAGACAGGTGCTATTATTATTTCCATTTTTTCACTAGAATACAGAAAAGCTGGGGGAAATGGGGTCATTTGCCCAAAGGTCACGCAGGCAGTCTGGCTGCTGAGCCTTCTCACTGGCCCACTCCACTCTACTGCCTAAGCAGTAGGACTGATGGGATCTGAGAAGGCTTCAGGGTGAGGCATGGAATGAGCCCTTGAACTGTGCATATAAAATCTGAATAGATGGAGGGACTGAGAGGGTGCTCTGAGAATATATAATATCTATAATGGAACTCAGCGGAGAGAAAGACAAATGGGGCAGTCATGAAGGAAAACCAATGAAGAAGATTGAAAAGATGACTTCAGCTCAGATTTTAAAGGGTGTCACATGATATATATGAAAAAATACAATACTAAGGTTGTAATATCTCATTGGGCGTTTCTTTTGGTGTAAGCCTGGAATATTTCATTTATAAAAATGTAAGCACACTGGCAGTAATGTTTTCCTGTTTCTAGCACAGAGGGGGAAAATATTAGAACATAAAATGTAAGTGTTTTGCTTTTATGTTTAATGAGGTTTTATGTCTTCCTAAAAACATCTTATAGGGACATCGATGGGTGTTGCAGCGAGCAAATAATACAGAATACGGCTTGGCCTCAGGAGTTTTTACAAGAGACATAAATAAAGCCATGTATGTGAGTGAAAAACTAGAAGCAGGAACTGTTTTTATTAACACCTACAACAAGACGGATGTGGCTGCTCCTTTCGGTGGATTTAAGCAGTCTGGGTTTGGAAAAGACTTAGGTATGAACATGTCTTACCTTTCTACTGGACATCACAAAAAGCCCACTTCATGCTTTGTCCAACACTTGTATATTGCTTTAAAGGGCATTTCCTACATGGTAGTTGCATCTGGGATTTCAAAGGTATTGATTTTTCTTTCAATGTTAAACATTTTTTAAAAACTTTTAATTTTATTTGGAGTATAGCTGATTAACAGTATTGTGATAATTTCACATGGGCAGCAAAGGGACTCAGCCACACATATACACATATCCATTCTCCCCAAACTCCCCTCCCCTCCCAGGCTGCCACATATCAATGGTTAAACATTTTATTAAACATAACATACATATAGAAGAGAACACAAATTGTATGGTAAAGGGCTTCCTTTTAAAAAAGAAGATTCCTATCGGAAAGAAAACACTGACAATTTAGCTAAAATATGTTCGGTTGTTTCTTTTAACCGGACATTCAGCATGAACTTGGTTTAGATGTCATGGGACCAAGTGGAACCAAGAAAGGAAAGTGGGTAGAAGGCAATAACCAGCTAGCTCCAAGAATGTATTCTGTCTCTGAACCACTTGGCAGTCTTTCAGAGTCAACACTGAAACTGGCAGAGTTTTCTGGGCCTCTGGGAGCTCAGATGTAGTTTGCAGAAAGCTTCCCAAAATGTAATTTACAGTGGGCAGCAACATTATCACGTTTCCAGTAATAGCTTATTTTGAAAACTAAATGCATACCAGGCCTATAAGAGCATATGAGCAGCCCTCACAATAGCCATGGGAGCATTGCTATCCAGTGGCTAAACTGTGTCCAACTCCTTGCGACCCCACGGACTGTAGGGGTCCCCCCAGGCCCTTTGCCCATGGGATTTCCCAGGCAAGGATAATGGAGTGGGTTGCCATTTTCTTCTCCAAAGGATCTTTCTGATCAAGGGATCGAACCCGAATCTCCTGCATTGGCAGGTGGATTGTTTACCACTGAGCCACCAGGGAAGTCCCAGCCATGGCAGCCCAGGTGCTATTATTATCTTTATTTTACACAGATGAGAAAAATGGCAGAGAGATTGGGTAACTTGCCCAAAATCAGCCAGCCAGCCATGGACAAAAATACTGCAAAGTGAGATCTTCCAGCTGTGTAGCCCATGTCCTCACCCCTCACAGTCAGTCTGGCATGTTGTTTCAAAAGTTGAAATGTTTGTGATTTACCAAAATTACAGTCTGCTTGGTTAATTTGGGGGTATCTTCTCTTTCCTGATGACATTTGACAATTTATTTGCAAAAATAAGAGTGACTCCCGTTTTAAATTCCATTGAGTTGAAGGTAAATTCTTTTTTTTCTTTTCATGTCTTCAATCTGGCTTTCATCCTTGGATCTAAACTACAGGGGTAGATTTTCTTAGGGAAATTATTATCAGGAAGCAATAGTGTTCCATATGTCTTTTGACAGAGAATGATCGATTTGTCCATTTTATTATAACACAGTAGACTTTGTCTTAACAGTTTCTTCCTTTCTGAATTTGAAACTCCCTCAGCTCAATGGTTCCCAGCTGCACACTGGAGTAGAATCACCTGGGAGCTTTAAAAAAAATGCAAAGATGATTTAACTGGTCTGGGGTGTGACCTGGGATCAGGAATTTTAAAAGCTCCCTAATGTGATTCTAATTTAACAATAAGAACCCTGAGTTTAAGCTTAACTCCAGAATCATATACTCATTAGTTTCATTCATGGTATTCATGCCCCTTAACTGCTGTAGAAATCGATGATTGTGGAAGCTCAAAACAGGAACAGAACAGAAACAAAATGGCAGATCTATTTTTTGCCTGGATATTCTTCTGTGGATTTCCCAGGTGGCTCAGTGGGTAAAGAAACCGCCTACATGCAGAAGACACAAGTGGCCCAGGTTCAATCCCTGGGTCGGGAAGATCCCTGGAGGAGGACATGGCAACCCACTCCAGTATTGTTGCCTGGAGAATCCCATGGACAGAGGAGGCTGGAGGGCTTTGGTCCATAGGGTTGCTAGGAGTCAGACACGACTATAGTAACTACATGCACGCATGCATGCCTTCTGTGTCTTTAACATACTATGTAAGTCAGGAAAAACACATTTCTCTTTTCTCTAACAAAATGAAACAAAATGATCTCAAACTTCACTCTATTCTGCATTTATTGTAATTGGATTTAATGCATTTAACTGCATTTAATATAATTACATTTAATGTAATTGGAAGGACAGTATCCTGATCACTTTTGTTCAGCTTAAATGGCAAGGAAGAGAGATGTAGATTTGTCATCAAGCCAGGACATAAAGGAGAAGGGTTTTGGGTAGAGGTTGATAAGCTGACAGTGTGGTCCTTAGAAGGCCTGGTAGCTGGTCTAAGCCCTTATCCTCAAAGTGTAGACCATGAGCATCAGCATTTGGGGAATGGTTAGAAGCATATTTGGCTTCCCTGGTGGCTCAGAGGTTAAAGCATCTGCCTCCAATGTGGGAGACCTGAGTTCGATCCCTGGGTTGGGAAGATCCTCTGGAGAAGGAAATGGTAACCCACTCCAGTACTCTTGCCTGGAGAATCCCATGGATAGAGAAGCCTGGTAGGCTACAGTCCACGCGTCACAAAGAGTCGGACATGACTGAGTGACTTCACTTTCACTTTCTTTAGAAGCATATAGGGATTCCCTGGTGGCTCAGACGGTAATGAATCTGCCTGCAGTGCAGGAGATGCAGGTTTTATTCCTGGGCTGAGAAGATCCCCTGGAGGAGGGCATGGCAACCCACTGCAGTCTTCTTGCCTGGAGAATCCCCAGGGACGGAGGAGCCTGGTTATCCCTGGGTTGGGAAGATCCTCTGGAGAAGGAAATGGTAACCCACTCCAATACTCTTGCCTGGAGAATCCCATGGACAGAGAAGCCTGGTAGGCTACAGTCCACGCGTCACAAAGAGTCGGACATGACTGAGCGACTTCACTTTCACTTTCTTTAGAAGCATATAGGGATTCCCTGGTGGCTCAGACGGTAATGAATCTGCCTGCAGTGCAGGAGATGCAGGTTTTATTCCTGGGCTGAGAAGATCCCCTGGAGGAGGGCATGGCAACCCACTGCAGTCTTCTTGCCTGGAGAATCCCCAGGGACGGAGGAGCCTGGTGGGCTATGATCCATGGGGCTGTAGAGTCAGACACCACTGAGCAACTTTCCCTTATAACCTTGGGGCCTCTGCTGGGCTTAATCCAGACTCTACAGTGTCATAAGATCAGGTGATTCACATGAAACTGAACGTGTAGAGCACTGTCTCAGCTCCACTCTCTTGCTCAGTGACTGATACACCTACACCTGGCAGCATCATGTCCACCTGTGCACATGGTCCGTCAACTGCTTTTCTCTTTCCCAGGCGAGGAAGCTCTGAACGAGTACCTCAAAACCAAGTCTGTGACGCTGGAATACTAGAGCAGCGCCATCCTCGGGAACTCCTCGCAGGCCCGCCGCTCTTCAGCTCTTCCGCTGAAGAAGCCTGGCTGCGCCAAGCACAGAGGTGCCAGCCGCCAGCCGGAAACACGCACATGGACCACGCAGAGGGCGGGGCCACGTGTCTAAGCATCCACACCTGTGCCTGAGTATTTTCTAATACCCCTTTTATACCTTAAAATGACGCTGGGTTTTGACTATGTTGTATACCACACGTATTTCTAAAATATTGAGCTGTTTTTCCCCCACCAAGACTAATCCTAATCAAGGTTGTTTGTTTTGCAACATCAATATGATGCGGTTATAGTAGAGAAAGTTGGGAACGCTTGTATAATAGGTAAGGTTTTAACCTATGAACCAGGCATGTGGGGGTTATTAAAAAGATTTTATGTAATCTTTTAAATATATTTTTTAATTGGAGGATAATTGCTGTACAGTATAGTGTTGGTTTCTGCCACAGAACAAGGCAAATCAGCCATAATTATATGTATATCACCTCCCTGTTGAGCCTCCCTCCCTTCCCCCATCCCACCCATCTAGGTCATCAGAGGGCACCAAGCTGGGCTTCTGTGCTATATACCAACTTCTCACCAGCTATCTGTTTCACACACTGTAGCGTATACATGTCAATGCCACTTTCTCCATTTGCCCCACTCTTTCTTCCCCTATTATTTTGCTCTCAAGAAAGAGTATATCCCCCAAGGAAAGTGAAGGAAGCTTTTTTATTTTCTTTCGGAAATAAGATACATCTTTATGCCTTTGATGTTCTATTTTTCAACCCACTGTGATAAGTGACCAGCTCATAAACAGTTCTTGAGTACCTACTAAGTCTGAGGTGCTAATTATGTCCTGAGGAGTACACAGTTTAATGACATGATCTTTGACCCCAAATAGTTGAAATTCTTGTCAACAGCTTTTAAAGTGAATTTTACAGTGTGGTATATTATAAAGAAAGTAGCTTTTGGAGGCTGATCTTGGTTCATATCATACT
Source organism: Aepyceros melampus (assembly GCA_006408695.1). Taxonomy (NCBI): domain Eukaryota; kingdom Metazoa; phylum Chordata; class Mammalia; order Artiodactyla; family Bovidae; genus Aepyceros; species Aepyceros melampus. Next base: position 536,844 of record SJXQ01003278.1, on the reverse strand, counting down.
ATCTTACTATCTATGTGACCTGGGGAAACCGATGCAATTTCTCTAAGCCTTAGTTTCCTTGTATGTAAAATGGGGACAGTAATGCCTCCCTCAGGAACCTTATGATGAGGTGAGGATTCAATACAATAATCTTAGTAAAGTACCTTGCACTGGGCTTTGTTCATGGTAAATACTCAATAAAGGGCAGATTGGTTACCTAATATATCAGTATAAAGCCGAGAGGTGGAATCTATAAAACAGGGATAAAGCTCCTATCTCATTAGGGATTGTAAGGATTCAATGGGATTATATACATAATGCACTCAGCAAGGTGTCTAGATCATTCTATGTGCTCAAGAAAGAGGAATTATTACAACTCATGAAGCGCTTCATAATTGCCTGTTGTCAGACAAAAATAGGTGGGTAAATAGTCCAGGTATGACTAGCAGAAGGTGAGATCCTAACTTGAAGAGTCTCTAGAAGTTTGTCAGAGCAATTAATTTCCATTAATTCTCTTTTTAAAGTAAAACTTCAGTAAACATTCCTATCTCTCTGGCTTTGAAGAAGCCCTTAGGGATTACTTACTACTTTGGAACTCAGCAGTTTAACCAAGAAGAGTGTAGGGAATTGTTAATCAACAAACAACAATAACAAAAGTCGAGGGCAGAAAACTTTCAAAAGGAAGAATATTAGGTATGATCCTGGCATGATCAATAGAGCAAATTTTGCCTGTAAGCAAGTTGGCACAGGTAAAATTCTAAATTTGGACCCAACAGGGTCCAAACTGACAGTTCATATTTGAATAAAATGACAAAGTTTTTATTATAAAGGAACCACATTTTAAATGCAGTGTTTTTAATGATTTCATGTGATTTAAAATATCACTTTACGGATATTTTACTGATAGGTGAAATGGCAAACAAAAACATGCCCATTCCTTTTAGGCTGACTTTTACCTTCTAATATTAATCTTAATAGCAGTGCTTTTAATCTTTGGTGGGGGGGGTCATAAACCTCTTTTGAAAATCTGATAAAAGCTATGGATCCCCCTGTCCAAAACTCACACCTTCATACCTAATTGTGCAAATATCTTCAAGAAATTCACAGACCTCCTAAAACTCATGCTTGAGCTCCAGATTAAGAACTCATTTTTCCATAGTGAGTTTTGAAGTTCTTAGTGGCTTGAGTTTTTATATCTGATTGCTGACCAGAATCAAAGGCTACATGGAATTTATAAAATGACAAGTGAATTTGAATGAGAATATAAGGATACACAGCCTACTAGGTAATTTAATTAACATACTGAGTAATTTATCACCATTTCTTACATCACTGATTATTTTGCTAAAGGATAAAGCTGTGATTTGTTCCCCTAACTGGGAAGTTGAGGAGGTATGGACACTTTTAAACGTTCTATTTTCCTTCCAATTCCATTTCCCAGTGCTGCCCTTTTGTTTAAACAGCCTTCCTGGCCTTTCCTGTGCCCAACTTGGTTTTAAGTATCTCTCCTCTATACTTTGTCTGGAACGGATTGGTCTTCCTAATTAGATATGAGAACCCCTTACCCACTCCCAGGATTGGCATCTGTTATTGGCATCAATAACAGCTATCACTTATGTAGGGGCTGCTGTATGCTAGTAACTGTGCTAAGCCAGCTTACTTAAAATTCACATCTGAAAAGATGAACAAATTGAGATGCTCTTTTTACTGGCTCCACCCCTACCAAGAGGTTATTGCGTTTCCTGACTGGCCTTCCTGATCCCTCCCTGTGTGGTTCAAACCCTAAGTCAGAATGTGTCACTCCTTTGCACAAAACCTTCTAATGGCCCCCATTTTGCTTACAATAAAGTCTACCACTTACCATGCCTGCAAAGTCCTATCAACTTTGTTCCTGGCTACCTCTGACCTCATCTCCATCATCTACCCTCTCATTCTGTTTAGCCACCCTGGCTACCTTGATGTTCCTCAAACTGATCAAGCACACTCCTAACTCCTAAGTACAGGGCCTTTGCACTTACTACTCCTTCTTCCCAACAGTGTAGTGGTAAATATTTAACAAGCGGCGCTCTGGGGAAAAAAAAAAACAAAATTCTGACTTGTAGCATTTTCTGATTTCTGTGTATAAATGCTCTCAGACTGGCTGCCTTCAAGCTACAAACTTCACTGAACACAGAACTGGGAAGAGATGTGTGTGATTAGAACAAGTGTGGGCTACAGCCAGTACAGCACTGCCTCTTTTTGAAACTTGCCCCACACGCCACCTCCCAACAGGCTGCCTCATCTTCTCCAGGTCTCTGCTCAAACATCATCTCAGTGGAGGTCCATTCACTGATCACTCTTCCTAAAATAGCACATAAGATTCTCACATCCACACCTCATTTGTCCTTTCATTTTGTCATTTGCCTTGTCCTGCATTGTTTTTGCAGCACTTATCACCACCTGGTTATTAATCATCAATCTCTTCCCATTAGAACTTAAGCTTTGTGAACAGGGGCTTTTGTTCAATGCTGTATCTCCAGTGTCTAACACATAGGAGGAGTTCAATAAATATTTGTTTTCAAATGATGGAGGTTAAGTAACCTGCCCAGATCAAACAGCTATTCAGTGGCAGAGCAGGTACTCAAGCAATGAAGCTGAAAGTCTTTTAACCAAGCTAAGATCCCATTGTTGCCCATAACCAAATCAGACCCTGGGTAATGAATAGTAGGCATGTGTTAAATATTTGTCAAACTCAAAGCTAAACTGAGTGGAACATGAACTGTGAGAGTTTTTGTGGAAACGTCAAGAGACAGGGCAAGGAAACAAATTGGTTTCCCTATACCTGCTTTTTTAGAAAACAGAAGCTCTCAAGGGAAGCTGGTCTAGAAGTAGGTTATCAGACACGAACATGATTGAAAGGATGAATTATTATGATTATTACTATTATGCAAATAATACTAAGTGGATTTTTAATGATTAAGTCACACCTTATTTTGTAAAAATAATAAAATGAGTAGGTAAGATTCAACTACTCTCCACAAATAACCAGATGATATCTGAGATTGTTCCAGGTATTTTTCCTATGAGTAAACTTTTTTTTAGAATATATACTGTATATAACTTTATCTGCTTTTTTCAATTAAAAATATGTAATCATCTTTCTATGTCAATAAACATACCTCTATATATGTTCATTGGCTTTAATTCAACTTGTTCTCTTATTGTTGGACATTTATATTTGCTTTTTGACTGTTTTAAACACTGCAATCTTTTTTTTTCCAAAAAATATTTATTTGGCTGCACTGGGTCTTAGTTGATCCCAGCATGCAGGATATTTTGTTTCAGCACACGGACTCTCTAGTTGCAGTATGTGGGCTCAGTAGGGGCAGCACACGGGTTTAGTTGCTCCGAGGCATGTGGAATCTTAGTTCCCTGACCAGGGATTGAACCCCAGTCCCCTGCACTGCAAGGCAGATTCTTAACCACTGGACCACCAGGGAGGTCCCTACAATCAATCTTATATAGAACTTTGTGAACAAAACTGTATTTGCTTAATTAGAATAAATTCCTAGAGGTATAATCTCTGATTAAAAGGATATAGCAATCTTACCAAGTTTCTCCACATTTCCAAGCACTGTTCTAAGCACATGATAGGTATTAAGTCATTCATTTCTTATTAATATTAAAACCTCATAAGGGAGATACTATTATTCCCATTTTACAAATGGAAAAGCTAAGGTAAGTGGCTGGGCTGGGATCGATCCCGCTTCAGAGCCTATGCTTGTGGCTTTGTGACTGGCAGACTCATAATGGCAGCGTGTGGCTGACTGAATTGAAAATGCAGCTCCACCACGTAAGTTGCACGGGGTCCTAGCTGCAGCACGTGCAATCTAATTCCTGGACCAGGGATTGAACCCAGGCGCCCTGCTCTGGAAGGAGGGTCAGCCACTGGACCACCAGGGAAGTCTCTCCACCACTTACTATTGGGAGGCTTTAAAATCTTTGCTTAGTGTTTCCCTGCCACTTTTTTCTTTAAATCTGTGAAGTAGGTATAAGAGTATCTTAAAAAAAAAAAAATGAACTTAGGAAATGAGTCTGAAAAAAAAAAAAAAGAAAAATAAGCTTATTTGTAAGGATTGAAGGAAATGGCAACCCACTCCAGTGTCCTTGCCTGGAGAATCCCAGGGACGGGGGAGCCTGGTGGGCTGCTGTCTATGGGGTCGCACAGAGTCGGACACGACTGAAGCGACTTAGCAGCAGCAGCAGCAGCAGAAGCATGAATAGGAGGTGAAAATTCAGACTCAAAAGTCTAGAAGTTTGACTGTTAAATGTGTATGTGTGTAGAAATTAAAGTTCTATACTTTAAGTAAAAAAAAAAAAAAGAGTATCTTATAAGGTAGCAGCCTTTTTTTTTTTTTTAATAAAAAAGAAATTCAGTCACAAAACTAGAAATCCAGTGATAGCTTTGTCAAGTTATTTGATGCAGTAATTCAGTGACGTTCCTTGCTTCTCTGTGCTCTCCGTGGCATGCTGACTGTGGCTCCAGGTATGCCCACTAGGTCAGAGTGGCAAGAGCCATATCCAACCACAAGATATCCATGGTTCCAAAGAAGGAGCCATTTTTTCATGTGCCTCCTTCTTAGGAATAAGAAATCCTTTTCTTTCCATAAAGTCTACTAACAAGACGTGGCTTGTGCCTCTTTGTGAAGGTTGTCACATACCCATCCCCCAAACCAATCACTGCAAACATTTTCCATGAACAAATGGTGGAGAAAGTGAAAGTGTAAGTCACTCTGTATCTCTTTGTGACCCCATGGACAGTAGCCTGCCAGGTTCCTCTGCCCATGGAATTCTCCAGGCAAGAATACTGGTGTGGGTTGCCATTTCTTTCTCCAGGGGATCTTTCCAACTCAGGGATCGAACCCGGGTCTCCTGCATTGCAGACAGATTCTTTACTGTCTGAGACACCAGGGAAGCCCATATGGTGGGGAGTGACCCACAAGATGCCAACAGTAAACTCTGGGGAAGAGTCTACTAATCAGTTAGACAAAAGATAGCAGTAAACCTGCTTTCTTCAGGACTGGTGACCACTGGTGTTTAAGATGTATTACTTTATTGGCATCAAGAGGAAAAATAATTTTTCTTTTCATGAACATTTATTGTACATTCCGAGTGAAAGGTACTATGCCAGGCACTGAGGGAAATACAAATGAAAAGACTCAATCTCTTCTTGTCTTTTCTGCCACAGCAGTGGACTCAGGCACAGGAATACGAGCTACTTGGCAAGGCAGTTTTTTAATAAATACCACATATGATGCACAAAGTATTATGAGGATAGAGGAGATTCATTAAGAACATCTTTGCTTCCAAGACCATTAAACCTAATTACCCAGTTTATGACTGTCAAAGAGCCATAAAAAGATGACACACAAGGTTAAAGAGAACATTTCAGCAGCCTTAGCAGGAACAAGACTGTTCAAATGGCAGCCGTCACCTTACACCTAAGAATCAGGCAGAGAATGCACAGGGAGAGACCAACCAAAGCATGACAGTGACTCAGTTTCCAAGAGACTGTAGAGCAAGCTGCTTACAAACAAAACCGCTTTTTCATTAAGGTATAACATACATAAAGTACACAGATGTTAAATGTGTAACTCGATAAATTTTTCTATGTGTGAGAGTGGTGGTAACTCATAAAACACTCAGAATAGTGGCAGGCACACAAAAAGGGTAAGTACTAGTTAAGTACTAGCTGTTGTTTCATCTGCCACTTCAACAGGTAAAAAAATACCTTAGTTTTATTTGCATTTTTTTGAGAAATGGGACTGAACTTTTGGGACTAAATTTTTCCCCTGTGAATTATCTGCTCACATCTCACTACTATTAGTCTTTTTTTTTTTTTTTTTTTTTACTAATTTGTAAGAGCCTATTTTATACTAATAACCTTCATTCATTGCCTTTTATTGCAAATATTTTCCCCAATTTGTCCTTTGACTTTAGTTCATGGTATGAGCCTAGATTCTACTTTGTTTAAAAAAAGCCATCCCTGACACTGTGTATTAAATAATGGATCCAATTTACACTTACTTATTGGAGGGAAAGTTATGACCAACCTAGATAGCATATTGAAAAGCAGAGACATTACTTTGCCAACAAAGGTCCGTCTAGTCAAGGCTGTGGTTTTTCCAGTAGTCATGTATGGATGTGAGTTGGACTGTGAAGCAAGCTGAGCGCTGAAGAATTGATGCTTTTGAACTGTGGTGTTGGAGAAGACTCTTGAGAGTCCTTTGGGCTGCAAGGAGATCCAACCAGTCCATTCTGAAGATCAGCCCTGGGTGTTCATTGGAAGGACTGATGCTAAAGCTGAAACTCCAGTACTTTGGCCACCTCATGGGAAGAGTTGACTCATTGGAAAAGACTCTGATGCTGGGAGGGATTGGGGGCAGGAGGAGAAGGGGACAAGAGAATGAGATGGCTGGATGGCATCACCGACTCGATGGACATGGGTTTGGGTGAACTCTGGAAGTTGATGATGGACAAGGAGGCCAGGCATGCTGCAATTCATGGGGTCGCAAGGAGTCGGACACGACTGAGCAACTGAACTGAACAGGACAACCCTATCACATATTAGATTTTTCTTTTCCCTCCAATGTCATAAGAATGTCCAGAGAACTGAATTTAGGTGACTTCTTTAACTGTATGGAACACTTAGTTGTATTATATGAGATAGCCATGGAAGGGGAGAAATATTAAAGTTTTACATACATACCAGTATGTAATTCTACACTGACTAGTCTCTTTCACTGACCAGTCTACTTCTACTTAGGTGTGCATTTCTGGTGATTACACCTTCATATCCCCAGATACCATGGTTTAAAATGCCCTGTACATCCCCATATACCTGTTGATTCATTTGTCTACAACATTCAGTGCCTACTGTGTACCATGCACCATGCTAAGGAGTGAACCAGACAAATGCAATTCTTCCCACAATGTGGCATAAATATTAGAAGACATTATTTAAATATTTGTTAATTTATTTAAATCATATTTACACCAATAATTCATCACAGCTGTTTGGTGCTACAAAGTACAACATAGTATCTTTTCTGGCTGAGAAATCTGGTTTCCAGATCTGTTCACTCTGCACACTTTTAAGGCACAGCCGGGTTCCAATTTCCAATGGGAAATACCAGAAAGAACCTTGGGAATAATCTTCAGACTATTCACAAGGATAAGGTGAGGAGTAAGAGAAAAACAGTTAAAAAAAAAAACAAACCCTAAAGCATTAGGGAACAAAGTTCCAGCAGCTCAATGCACTTGGGAGACATTCCTTTAAATTCTCTAGTTTACATCGTGAGCAAAGCCAGTTCCATGGCAAATAAGAACCCAAACAAATTTAATAAGGTCAGGAATAAGGCAGAAAGGAGATTCCAAAGTAGGATCATTTTGTCTTTTGAAAGGGAAAACCAATTACTATCTTTTTATGTACTGTGCCCTATTTTTCTTAGGGTATACCTTTTCTCTACAATGAACAGATTTCAAAACTGGGCAACTATGAGGAATAATTTCAATAGCTAAAACAAAAACATTGCTTTATGAGAAAAAGAAAAAACAAAACCAAAAAAGTAAATTCTACATACAATTCAGAGAACTGAACTTAGATGACTTCTTTAACTGTATAATTGTATCATATGAGACAGCCATGGCAAGGGAGAAATATAAAAATTCTACATATTGGTATGTAATAAGGGGCTGCAGAGTCATCGACAGTGATTAAACCACAAAACAACAGTTTTCCAGCTCAAACTGGACAGGAATTTTTTTTTTTTTTTTTTAATGAAAGTAGATATGTCTGAGGGTTGTAAAAAACTTCTTTAAAAGATTTCTCTCTCATTGACCTCATTTTGATGGTAATATATAAGTCTGACTTTATAATAACTTAAAAAATAAAAACCAACCTAGGTTGTTTTATCCAAGTGGACGATTTAAAGTAAAAACAAACAGGTGATATGTATTTTTACCTTAAAGTAAGTTTGAGATTTCTGAAGTCTATGCTATGAAGAAGATGCCAACAAACTCACTCATTACCATACATAAAATTAAGCTTTCTAAACGCAATCTCTTTAGCATGAAATCAAATACAGTGTGCCCTTAGAGGATCCCCAAATGCTATCTCTTCCAGCTCTTTAAAAGCCAGCTTCTGTTTCTTCAAGAAACAAAGTATATTCAATATTGCAAAAAAGCACCATAGGGATCTGAATGCAAAACAACTAGTGAGTCACACTCTCTTCCATAGAATTAGCAGGCAGCTATCACCTGTTTCTCAGATCACTTATTTCCCTGTTTTTCTTTGTTTTCACTAGCAGGACTGTCCAGAACCTCTATCTTGCTTTTTCCGTCTTCTGAATGAGGAAGCTTAATATTATCTATGGTGACTTCACCTTCGGAAGAGGTGCTGTCGTCTTCATCCTCAGACTCTGAACTTTCCTCTGAACTGTCTTGTGAATTCTCTTCCGAACTGTCCTCTTCTTTCGAATGAGACTGATTCATCTCAAACAAGGCCAGGTCCTGAAAGAAAAAAAAAACACACCATGTGGGAGATTTATTTGGGGGCGGCAGTTCCCTAAAAAGTTATAACAACAACTTTGGGAATGACCAACACTTAGCACAAACACCGAAGCACAAAAGACAGGAAATGTTTTTAATACAATACTACTGTTCTTTCAGTTGCCAGAGTCTGGCCTAAGGATTTACTTTTATTACAAGTCTAAAAAGTTCCTCACAAATGAATTCTATATAGCTGAATCTATTCAACAAAACTCACTCCACAATATTAATAAATACCAACATTAACCGGGCACCACATTAGGATCTCAACAACAACAAAATCCTTGCCTCGGTGGAACTTATGTTTTTGAGCAGGAGTTGGCAAACCATGGCCTGCAGGGCACACCCAGCCCCCTGCCTGTTTTCAGGTAGCTCATGAACTAAGAATGCTTTTACATTTTGAGTGGTAGGAAAAAAACAAAAGAATAGTATTTCATGAAATGCAAAAATTGTATGAAATTCAAATTTTGGATTCCATAAAGGTTTATAAAACGTGCCTACTCATTACTTATCATCTACAGCTGTCTCTGAGGCTTCATAGGTGGCGCTGGTGGTAAAGAACCTGCCTGCCAATGCAGGTGACGTAAGAGATGTGGGTTCAGTCCCTTGGTCAGGAAGATCCCCTGGAGGAGGGCATGGCAGCCCACTTTAGTATTCTTGCCTGGAGAATCCCATGGACAGAGGAGCCTGGCAGGCTACAGTCCATAGGGTCGCAAAGAGTTGGACACAACTGAAGCGACTTAGCCAGCGCGCACACACACATACACACACAGCTGTCTTCACATGGAAATGGCAGAAATAAACAGTCATAATGGAGACAGTGTGGTCCACAAAGCCTAACGTTATTTACTGTCTGGCCCCTACATATAATGGCTGCTAACCTCTGTTCTAGTTAAGAAACAGGTTTTCTGGTGGTCCAGTGGGCCCACGCTTCCAATGCAGGGGGCCCGAATTTGATCCCTGGTTGGGGAACTAAATCCCACGTGCTGCAACTAAAAGCCTAAGAGCTGGTGCAGCCAAATAAATAAATGCATTTTTTTTTAAAGGCAATAAACAGTTACTCAGAAAGCACAGTGTAGGGGAGTCAAAAGTTTAAAAAGAAAATAAGAAAGAAAACCATTGAGGTGACAAGTGATGAAAGATGGAGGAATTTGGGGATGGGATTTTACAAAGAGGGAAGAGGCCCAGAGCAAGGAGACAGAGGCTGGAGTACAATCAGTGAGGGTCATTGGTGGGAGAGGTCAATGGAGAGATGGAGGCAGGATCACACTGGCCCATGCAGGACTCTGAACTAGAAATGTGACGGGAAGCCCCCTGGCTCCCAAACTGGGGGCCATATGCAACGTGTCAAGAACAAGCTCTGGGGGAAAAAAAGTGGAAGCAGAAAGTCTGGCTGGGAACTTCCTGAGATAATCCAGACAAGAGACTGTCATCACCTAGAGTGAAGGTCATGGGTGCTGAGCAGGAGTGGCTTGATTCGGGATGTACTCTAGATGCAGAGCGTCATATCTGCTGATGGATCAGGTATATGATTATTAAAAATGGTGTCAGCACTGTCCAGACACGAGTGTTATAAAGGGGATTTCAGTGCAGAAATAAGAGGAGCCCAAAGTGAGAGACAATTTTCACACCTGAGTTATATAATCAGTTTTTCTGTTATACACATTGTTTATTTTTGCATTCTCAATGAATCAGACTCTGATTACTTCTTTTGGGCCTTGAATGGGAAATTTTTTAAAAACTCAGGACACTTAGTATATAAATGCTTCTAGATAACACATGTGTTATTAGGGTTGAAAAAGCCTTTCTATGACTCGAATGACTAAATTCCTAGACTTCACCCAGGGAAGCTTGCTGACTTATGAGGTTATTAGGATTAAATAACTTGGTCATTTAATCATCAAATGACTGAGCTACCTGTGCAGTATTGGAAACATGAGCTGACTTTGCAAGAAGGAAAACAACACTTGGAATTAAAATTTAAAAGTTCTCTTTTTCAGGTAACAAAACATATTGTTTATTTTATACCATGAAATGAAAACAAGGCATAGTTACCATTTGAATAACTTGTCCAAGAGTCTCATCAGTATTTTCAATATTGAAATGACCAGGGGGTGCAGCTGCCATTTCTTTTCTTAGCTTTTCATTTGCCTGAGCCATCTGTGGGAGAAAGGTCCGTACTTGATCCAATACTAAGGACAGAAAATATCATTTATCAATATTTATGTTAGTCTTTGGCCAAACTTTTAAAATCCAGAATTTCTATAAAAACACTTCTCAATTTGACAGGAATAATAACAACAGTTCAGAATAACAACAGAGTAAGAATAAATAATAACAACAGAATAAAAAAGCATTCAAATTCCTTCTATTTTAAAACTTTCCATTCTCTTCTGAATTCTTAAAACGGTAGGCTTCCCTGGTGGCTCAGACAGTAAAGAATCTGCCTGCAACGCAGGAGACCAGGGTTCGATCCCTGGGTCAGGAAGATCTCCTGAAGAAGGGAATGGTTATCCACACCAGTTTCTTGTCTGGGGAATTCCTCTGTCCATGGAAATTGTACAGTATGACTGTACAATTCCTCTGTCCATGGAATTCCTCTGTCCATGGAAATTGTACAGTATGACTGTACAATTCACCAATTATTTCTCAATGTTTTCTGGTTTTCATATATGCCCAGAACTGAAAATTCCTAGAAGAATGGCATTCAACAGACAGTAACTGAATAAGCAGTAGGACTTAATAGTTTAATGCATGAGACTCCAAGGCTTTGGGGTCAGACTGATGAGGCTCTTCAAAGAACCCCAGTTCCACGTCTTACTGAGTTACCTGGGGCAGGTTAATGAAGCTGCTGCTGCTAAGTCACTTCAGTCGTGTCCGACTCTGTGTGACCCCATAAATGGCAACCCACCAGGCTCCCCTGTCTGTGGGATTTTTCCAGGCAGTGTGTCCTGGAGTAGGGTGCCATCGCCTTCTCCGGGTTAATGAAGCAATGGATGTTAGTGAAGCCCTACATCTGTTTCCCTTTCTTCTGATAATGATGACTTTTCTTAAGCTCTGTCACTCTTAGTCACTCTTGGCCCTACCCAGTTCATGCCTATGTATTCCACAACCTTGGCCACTGTGATTTGGTCTCGTGACACTGTGATCTGGCAAGCCAATTAGAGATCACCCTGGGACTCTGTTTTGGACTGTTGAGAAAGATGTCCATTCTTTCAGAGTCAATAACTAGGTGAGCTGCTGAATGTAAACCTAGAGCTGATGATAAACCAGCCCACCTACCACCCATCATCAAGGAAGAGCTGGTTCTAGATAAAGTCAACACCTAGGAAAGTAGAACTAAGAGATATAGAGTGGCAGACCCCAGATGACGCTGAGCACCTGGATGCAGATGTACCTGAAATCACTGGGGGTATTTTTCCCCCCAAAATGAGCCAACATCACTTGGCTAAAGGCAATTAGAGCTGTCGTGACACTGTGATCTGGCAAGCCAATTAGAGATCACCCTGGGACTCTGTTTTGGACTGTTGAGAAAGATGTCCATTCTTTCAGAGTCAATGACTAGGTGAGCTGCTGAATGTAAACCTAGAGCTGATGATAAACCAGCCCACCTACCACCCATCATCAAGGAAGAGCTGGTTCTAGATAAAGTCAACACCTAGGAAAGTAGAACTAAGAGATATAGAGTGGCAGACCCCAGATGACGCTGAGCACCTGGATGCAGATGTACCTGAAATCACTGGGGGTATTTTTCCCCCCAAAATGAGCCAACATCACTTGGCTAAAGGCAATTAGAGCTGGGTTTCATTCATGTACAACCACAGGAATCTAATACATTTAATTTAACCAATCAAAACCTCAGTTTACTCATCGTAAAACAGGGGTAATAACTATCAGGTACTGTGCTAAGCACAGGGGAGACAAAAAACAGGGATATGTCATTTATTGAGTTAGCTCTCAAGAGAGGCCCAACGTATAACCATGCACATCATGAACTCTCAGAACTTGTTAAGTAGTCACTGACAGTCTTGTAACAGTGGACTAAAATGTTCAGAGCATGGAATAAGAAAATGGAGGTGATGATCAAGAGATGGCCTTGAATTGTGAAACAGGACTGGCAGAAGAATTCCAGATGGTATACCCAACTTGGAAAAGAATTTGGCAATCTCTTCTCTATTAAAAAATATACTCTGGGGACTTCCCTTGGGGTCCAGTGGTTGAGACACCATGTTTCCAATGCAGGGGGGTGACAGTTCCACCCCTGGTTGGGGAACTAAGATCCCACATGATGGGTGGTGTGGCAAAAATACTAAAAACTAAAAATTCTTAAAATTCCACTCAGAGATATGTACCCTCCAAAAATATAAGCCTATGTCCACACAAAAACTTATATTTGAACAGGGAGCCACCAGGCAATCCTTTCACCTGCTGCACATTTAGTGCATATTATGGTTAACTTCCCCTCGACTACTCACGATTGTGTACTTTACAGACATGATAACCTCATGTATCATTTACACCACTAATTCTTGTCTTTTTTTTTTTTTAAACATTAAGAGGGAATTACACAGATGCTAAGTATTACATGATGCTATCTGAACAAAGTCTGACTCAACTATATTTAGAGTATGCGGTGCAGCAACAGCACAGAGTAATTAATAAAAAGAACTGGCCCTGTTATGAGTAACATTTACCATTTAAGTAACTGTGTCCAATTTAATCAAATCTGGTGGTGTTTTCCCACATCTGTGTGTGAAATCTGGGAGTCAGTAACCTCTGGAAAAATTGCCCATGGAGTTTAACAATAATTGATTTTGATTTCCAAAAATCCATCCTACAAGTTTTTCTGGGCAAGGTTACCTAAGTGTTAGTCACTCAGTCGTGTCTGACTCTTTTGACCCCAAGGACTGTAGCCTGCCAGGCTCTTCTGTCCATGAGATTCTCCAGGCAGATACTGGAGTGGGTTGCCACTCCTGTCTCCAGGGGATCTTCCCGACCCAGGAATGAAACCCAAGTCTCCTGCCTGGTTTAAGCCCCACCCTCTTAAAGCAGGGGAATAATACAAGAAATTTTATCCCTGTGCACTGAATTCATGATGTAATTTCCAAGTAAGACTTGCTAGAATGGACTCTCTGACAACAAAAGCAGATACTGTCCCAACAAATAAGTGGTTAATTAGGCAGAATTTCACATCAGAGAGGGTTCTTGAGAGAGAGGGAGAGAGAGAGAAGAGAGGGAAGGGTACTTACAGGGACTCCTCTCTATCCGAACTGTTTGAAGAGTAGAATTCTTTCTGGAATTAGGCTTGGAGTTGATGAGCAACCTGTCCCATATACCTGAAAAAACACACACACACTTCCTTTATTACAGCACAAAGAAACAGGAGCCCAAGAGCAAACTTTCCGAGACCACCCTCCACCCTCAAGTCTTGACTGTTCCTTCCTCACTTTTTAACACATTACAAAAAAAAAAAAAAAAAAGGAGCACTCCAAGTTCCATTACAACATTTTAGTTCTTTCTGCAGATCTCCCCCTTTAAACCTGTCTCTTACATCTCTGCCTCACCAATGCCAGGTAATAAATGCCCACTAAACTGCACCTTCCTGGGCCAGAAATTTACCAGCAACAAATGTAGGTCGGCAATGACAGAATGGAGGAAGCAGTACAGAGTACATAAGGGTTAAGTAAAGCCAGAAATGGTTTACCAGCTACATTATACTGGGCAAATCACCTACACTTTTTGAGTATTAATTTCTTCATTTATAAAACATCTCTGCCTGGTAAGTTCCCTTTCAGTCAAGATGTCTGATGTAGACTAAACAGCCCTTTAAAGAGAACCCCTTTAGCCTTTTCTCAGCTCCTCAAATCAACCCAATTCTCCAGCCCATCAGAGCACAGAGAACAGGGACTTACCTTTCAAGCCCAAGGCTTTATGCACCCTGGTTCCCACATCTGGAAAATCTCTTCACTCTGGTATAAAAATCCTGTTCACCCTCAAAACAGTAGCTCAACACTCCTAGTGTACTATCAATAGCTTATACCTAATAATTGGATTAGTGAAAAGAACATGGCCTTTGGGGCCACACTGATTGGATTCAAATCCCAGTTTTGCCACTTTCCAGCCACATGATCTCCAACAAGTTACTTATCTGTGTGATACACCAGGTCTCAGGTTCCTCATCTATACAACTGCCCTAACAGAACCAACTCCACACAGGGAAGTTGTGAGGATTAAATTTAGCAAATTCATTCCTGGGGCAGAGTAGGCACTAAGAAGCTTCAGCTATTATTATAATGTCTTCGGATGCTCTGGATTCTCACAGAATCTTTTTTCAAGTTAATATTTAATGAGGATATGCCCAAGACATTACACTCATTCTTCGTCTCAGGGGAAAAAAAAAAAAAAAGAAACCACTATAGATACTACTGACTTCTCTGGTGGCTCAGAGGTTAAAGCGTCTGCCTCCAATGTGGGAGACCCGGGTTCGATCCCTGGGTCGGGAAGATCCCCTGGAGAAGGAAATGGCAACCCACTCTAGTATTCTTGCTTGGAGAATCTCATGGACTGAGGAGCCTGGTGGGCTGCAGTCCATGGGGTCACAAAGAGTCGGACACGACTGAGTGACTTTACTTACTTACTTACTATAGATACTACTACTTCCATTTTCCAA
Source organism: Aepyceros melampus (assembly GCA_006408695.1). NCBI lineage: Eukaryota > Metazoa > Chordata > Mammalia > Artiodactyla > Bovidae > Aepyceros > Aepyceros melampus. Next base: position 521,606 of record SJXQ01003278.1, on the reverse strand, counting down.
ATGTAAAAACTGAAGCGTTGGGGATGTAAACAACTCTCCAACTATGGTGCTGAAGACTCTTGAGAGTCCCTTGGACTTCAAGGAGATCAAACCAGTCGATCGTAAAGGAAATCAACACTGAAATATTCATTGGAAGGACTGACGCTGATGTTGAAGCTCCAATATTTTGGCCACCTGATGTGAAGAGCCCGACTCAGTGGAAAAGACCCTGATGCTGGGAAAGACTGAGGGCAGGAGGAGAAGAGGGCGACAGAGGATGAGATGGTTGGGGGCATCATCGACTCAACGGACATGAGTTTCAGGAAACTCTGGGAGATAGTGAAGGGCAGGGAAGCCTGGGGCGCTGCAGGCCATGGGGCCGCAAAGCGCCGGACACTGAGCCACGAATAAGTGCCACAGCTGGCTCGGCTCTTCCTGAGCCAGCCATCTGCTTCCAACGGCGTCTCCCACTCGAACGAACTTTATTCTCCTCAAACTCCGCCCCTCTCCTAAAGAAGTTCCACAGCTAATTAATTACTCGTGGGGTTGGGATTCGAACCCTAGGGTTTTGTTTTGTTTTGTTTTAGCTATTATGATGTCTAAAAGCCTATGAGGGTTTTCTGGACGCGTCTCCCTCTACCAGAGCAGCGCACTAAGGGAGGCTCTGTGAACATCTGCAGAGACAGGGTGCTCAATCCATAATACTCACCTGCCCCCCTTACTAGCCAACTGCTGGGACCAGAGCTGATTCTAAGGCCGTCCCCTTGGGAGGGGAGGGGGGCGGGTGAAGGGCGTGCTGCGGCGCTCAGCACTGGGCACTCAGCACTGTGCCTAAAATATGAAAACACAAACCACCCTCAGGCTCGAGGCCGGATGCCCATACCTAGGCCGGCCAGTCCCCCAACCCCGCAGCCGGGGGCACGTCCGGGTCCCTCGGCGGTGCAGGGGCTAGGCAGGTAGCCCCTGACCCGCGGCTCCAGCAGCGCCGCCCCCAGCTGCACGTGCGCGCCCCACGCCGCTGCCGCCCACCCGTCCGTCACCTCCGCGGCCGCCGCTCCCCGCCATCAGCAACTCCTTGGAGACCGAGACCCCGGAGCCATCCGGAGAGGACGATGGACAGCTTGCGCCGGACTGGGATTCGCCACGGACCTCCATGCTGCTCCCTGGCCTTCACAGCGGCCTCTCCAAGCCCGGATGCAGGAAAAAGGCTGGGTAGGAGGCGGGGCCAGGACTGCGATTGGAGGAAACTCGTAGGAGCGGGGCGAGGGGCAGGGCGAGGGAGGCCGGCGGCGAGGGCGGCACCTAGCGGAGGAAGAGGCCATTCCTGTCCGGAGAAAGGGTAGGTGGAGGCTCTAGAGATCTGTGATTGGATGGAAGAGCTAGCAAGGCTGGATTTAAAAGAGAAGAGCGCACCGTGGGGCCAGCCCTCCTCTTCAAACCTCTGTGACATAGAATACACTTTGACGGTCCGGTGGTTAAGACTTGGACTTACAGTTCAGGGGGTATAGGTTGGATTCCCGGTCTGGGAGCTAAGATCCCACATGTCTCCCAGCCATAAAAACAAAAATAAAAAACAGAAGCAATATTAAAACAATTTCAATAAAGACTTTAAAAATGATCCACATCAAAAAGAAATCTTTAAAAAAAACCCATATAATCTTGTTTTTATGGGTATAGTTCAGAAGTGTTAACTATTTACATTGTTATGTAACAGATCTGTACAATTTTTGCAAAACTGAAACTATATTCATTGAGTAACACCCCCCCTTCCCCCACCATTGCTCCTGCCTCCACCATTCTAATTTCTGTTTCTATGAGTTTAACTACTTTAGATATTTCATATAAGAGAAATCAGACAAAATTTGTCTTTTCTTGACTGGCAAATTTCACTTAGTATAATGTTCTCAAAGTTTATCCATGTTGTAGCAAGTAATAGGATTCCCGTCTTTTTAAAGACTGAATAGTATTCCATTCCATGCATATACCACACTTTCTTTACTCATTTCATCCCTTGGTAGGTGTTTGGGTTGCTTCCTCCTGGGTATCCTGAACAGTGAGGCAGTGAACATAGATATGCAAATATATCTTCCAGATACTGCTTTCAATTCTTTTTTGTTTACTATTTATGTATTTGGCTGTGCCGGGTCCTAGTTGTGGCATGCAGGATCTTCCATCTTCATTGCAGCGTTTGGGATCTAGTTCCCTGACTAGGGATCGAACATGGGCCCCCTGCACTGGAAGCATGGAATCTTAGCCACTGGACCACCAGGGAAGTCCCTGATTTCAATTTGTTTGGATACATTATAACCAGAAGTGTGATTACTGACTATATGGAATTCTATTTTTAACTTTTTAAGAACCTTCAGTGTGCTTCCGTAGTGATTGCCCTATCTTATTCCTACTGCTAGGAGAAGGCAATGGCACCCTACTCCAGTACTCTTGCCTGGAAAATCCCATGGAGGGAGGAGCCGGGTAGGCTGCAGTCCATGGGGTCGTTAAGAGTCGGACACGACTGAGTGACTTCATTTTTCACTTTCATGCATTGGAGAAGGAAATGGCAACCCACTCCAGTGTTCTTGCCTGGAGAATCCCAGGGACGGGGGAGTCTGGTGGGCTGCCGTCTATGGGGTCGCACAGAGTTGGACACGACTGAAGCAACTTAGTAGCAGCAGCAGCAGGGCATAGCGAAAGCGAAGTCGCTCAGTCGTGTCCAACTCTTTGCGAGCCCATGGACTGCAGCCTACCAGGCTCCTCTCTCCATGGGATTTTCCAGGCAAGAGTACTGGAGTGGGGTGCCATGAAGGCTCCAATTTCTCCACATCCTCGTCAATGTTTATTAGCTTTTTCTTTCTTTCTTTCTTTCTTTTTAAATAGTGGCCGTCCATCCTAGTTGGGTTCTTCCCTCGTGACTCAGATGGTAAAGCATCTGCCTGCAATGCAGGAGACCCGGGTTCCATCCCTGGGCCGGGAAGATCCCCTGGAGAAGGAAATGGCAACCCACTCTAATATTCTTGCCTGGAAAATCCCTTGGACAGAGGAGCTAGTAGGCTACAGTCCATGGGGTCACAAAGAGTCAGACATGACTAAGCATCTTCACTTTCTTTCTTTCTTTCTTTCTAGTTGGTGTGAGGTGATAACTCACTATAGTTTAGACTTACATTTCTCTAACAATTAGTGATGTTGAGCATGTTTTCATGTGTTCATTGACCACTTGTGTCTACTTTGCAGAAATGTGTATTCACATCCACTGCCTGTTTTAGTTCAGGTTGCTTTGTTGGTGTTGAATTGTAGGAGTTATTTATATTTTCTTATCAGATATATGATAATATTTTAGAGACATAGACCATTATGAACATCAAGAACTCAGGAAATATTGCTCCCAAACCCTCCTTGAGGAATTTCCTAGAAAATATGATTCAGAAAGTAATTGGAGAAATGCAACTTAAGTTTTGGTAGTGAGCATTTTACAGTAGAATTGGTGGAGAACAGTGAGAATAAGGTTGAAAGAATAGTCTTTAATTTTTATAGGTTTTGATAGCATGGATATAAGACAAAAAAGGGGGAGAAAGCAGAGACTATATTAGTTAGTTCAGTCGCTCAGTCATGTCCGACTCTTTGCGACCCCATGAATCACAGCACGCCAGGCCTCCCTGTCCATCACCAACTCCCGGAGACTATAGAGTAAGAGGAAATCTGCTTTTTAAAAACTTGGAATAAAAGGATAATGTTTTAAGTTAGATGTTGGGGGTAATGGAGAGAAGAGATACAGGTTACTTGTAAGTTACAATGTTGTTCATGATAAGAAGACAATATCAAAATAAAAGGAGACTGAATGATATTGAGTACAGTTATTAGAACAAAATAAATATAAAAATTAATAAGATAGAAAAGAATTCAGGCTCTTTCCCCTAAAAGGAAACAAAAAGATACTTTATAATGCTAAATATAAATATAATGCTAAATACTAGAATCTGCAAAGAGGAAACTATCATTAATATCCACATGCCTAATAAAACAGCAACAAGTATTATAAAACAGAAACTAAAAAGAAATGCAAAGAAAATTAAGCAAAAACTCTACTAAATGGAAATTTTAACACTGTTTCAGAACAGACTATATCTAATTGGACAAAAAATTATGTGGTTACAGAAGACCTAAACAAAATTATAAATAAAGTAGAGGTAAAGAATCCACCTTACCAATGCAGGAGACGCAAGAGACGCAGGTTTGATCCCTGGGTCAGGAAGATACCCTGAAGTAGAAAATGCCAAGCTGCTCCAGTATTCTGGCCTGGAAAATTCCACATACGGATGAGCTTGGTAGGCTATGGTCCATGAGGTTGCAAAGAGTTAGATTCAACTGAGCACACACACACAGACTAATAAATGTAAACACTGAATCCTGATAACAGAGATTAAACCTTCTTCTAAGTCACATGAAAAATTCACAAAATTGCCATATTATAGTCCACAAAATTTCAATACATTCCAAAAATATAAATGATACAAGTGGCCTTCTGTGATCACAATTCTATATAACTAGCAAATAATGACATTTTAAAAAATCTCTTCCACCTAAAAATGTAAAAACACTGCTAATCAATCCTTGCATTAAAAGGAAATAATGAAATGAACCTTTGCCCTTAAAAAGCTATTTTGAAAAAGTCAAGAAAATGACAAACCACTAGCTTAATGTGAGTCAAAATACAGGGATGAAGGAAGATTTGAAGGTATAAATATATGAAATAAAAGGTAATGAAACAATAACCATAAAATCAGAGGAAATATGTAAAAACATATAAACGCTACTTTGCACAACTCTATGCAAAGAAAATTGAAAGCCTAAATGAAACCATTTGAAATGGTTAATGTTCCAGAAATATATAATTTACAAAATTTCCCCAGAATTCAATAGCAAGTCTAAATAGAGCAATTTTTATAGATGTTACAGAGAAGGTTGTCAGAGCTCTCACATAAAAACACCATGCCCAGTTGGTTTTACAAGGGGATTTCTATCAAACTTTCAAAGATCAGATAAACCTAATGCTACTTAAACTATTTCAGAGCATGGGAAATAAAAGTAAAATTCCCAAGTTCTAAGAAATGAATATAGCATTGATACCCAAACTTCAAAAAGATTGTACAAAAAAGAAAATCATAGAACTGACTTAATTGGTTTCCCTAGAAGCCAGCCTAGAGATGAGGTTCAAGTGCAAGTAGCTTTGGAGCCAGAAGAGGGAAGAGAAACAGAGAAGGAAGGGAACCAGTATTGTGTTATGTGCTCAGTTGTGTCTGACTCTTTGTGGCCCCATGGACTGTCCATGCTCCTCTGTCCACGGAATTTCACAGGCAAGAATGAACTGCAGGGTAAGGGTATCTTCCCAACCCAGGGAATAAAATCGCTTCTCTGAAGTCTCTTGTATTGGCAGGCGGATTCTTTGACCACTAGCGCCACTTGAGAATCCACAATGTGTTACTGTCAAGCAAACTGTGGCTAAGGGCAACTGGAACTTAATTCTGCTGGGGAATTCTCAGTTATCCTGAGTGAGCCTAGGTATTTGTCTACTAGCTCATGTCAGTTATTGGTTGAGGGCTGCTCCTATGCAGTACAAGTTGCCCAACATTTCCAGCCTGTTCTTTGCTTTGTAGTTAAAGCGGGCTCCAGTGGCAAGAGAAAATCTTCAGGCAGAGAGTTACAAATGCTGTTCATTGAAAATTGGGCAGGGGCTTTCCTGGTGGTCCAGTGGTTAAGAAGCCTCCTGCCAAAGCAGGGCACACAGATTTGATCCCTGGTCTGAGGTATATTCCACATACCTCAGGACAGTTAAGCCCGTGGGCTACAACTACTGAAGCCCATCTGCTGCAACCACTGAGCCCATGGGCTCCAGCCCATGCTCTGCAACAAGAGATGCCACTGCAGTGAGAAACCCACACTTGGCAGCTGGAGAGTAGCCCCTGCTCATGGCAACAGTGAGAAAGCCCATGCCAGCAATGAAGACCCAGCGCAGCTAAAAATTAAATTTAATTAATTAATTAAAACAATTTTTTGAAAAAAGAAAGTTGAGCAGAAGTGTATATAAATAGTAAGTACCAGTGGGCTATGCGTGAGGCACTGACAACCTTTACGACAAGATCAGTCTTAATTATGAATATTGATGCAAGAGATTTGTTGTTGTTCAGTCGCTCAGTTGTGTCCAACTCTTTGCGACCCCATGGAGTAGCACGCCAGGCTTCTGTGTCTGTCACCTTCTCCTGGACCTTGCTCAAACTCATGTCCACTTAGTTGGTGATGCCATCCAACTATCTCATCCTCTGTCATCCTCTGCTCCTGTCCTCAATCTTTCCCAGCATCCAGGGTCTTTTCTAATGAGTCAGCTCTTAGTATCAGGTGGCCAAAGTATTAGAGCTTCAGCATCAGTCCTTCAATGAATATTCAGGACTATTTTCCTTTAGGATGGACTGGTTGGATCTCCTCTCAGTCCATGGGACTCTCAAGAGTCATCTCCAACACCACAATTCAAAACCATCAATTCTTCAGTGCTCAGCCTTCTTTATGGTCCAACTGTCACATCCATACATGACTACTGGAAAAACTATAAGCTTTGACTAGATAGAACTTTCTTGGCAAAATAATGTTTCTGCTTTTTAATACACTGTCTAGGTTTGTCATAGCTTTTCTTCCAAGGAGCAAGCATCTTTTTATTTCATGGCTGCTGTCACCATCTACAGTGATTTTGGAGCCCCCAAAATAAGTCTCTCACTGTTTCCACTGTTTCCATATTGATTTGCCATGAAGTGATGGGACTGGATGCCATGATCTTCATTTTTTGAATGTTGAGTTTTGAGCCAGCTTTTCCACTCTCCTCTTTCACTTTCATCAAGAGGCTCTTTAGTTCTTCTTCACTTTCTGCCATGAGGGTAGTGCCATCTGCATATCTGAGGTTATTAATATTTTTTCCAGCAATCTTGATTCCCGCTTGTGCCTCATCCAGCTTGGCATTTCACATGATGTACTCTGCATGTACGTTAAATAAGCAGGGTGACAATCTACAGCCTTTCCCAGTTTGGAACCAGTCTGTTGTTCCATGTTCAGTTCTAACTGTTGCTTCTTGACCTGCACACAGGTTTCTCAGGAGGCAGATAGGGTGGTCTGGTATTCCCATCTCTTTAAGATGCAACAAATTAAATACTAGCAAGAGAATCCAAAAGTACATTAAAAACTAGATGCCATACAAGAGGTGCTTATTCTAAGAAGAATTAGTATAATCTTTAGTATATTAATAGTAGTATTTTCATTAACATATTGATTTAACAGTTACACAGAAAAATCATATAATCATCTCTACAGATGAGCATTCAATAAGATGAAAATTGATACCCATTATGCATAATAAAATCATATATACTTCTGCCCCCCAAATCAGCATTTTACTTAATGGGTAAATCAAGACTTTCTTCCTAAAGCATCTAGAGGAAATACAAGGATGTTCACAGTCTTCACTATTACCTAAGCATTGAATTGGCAATATTAGCCAAAACATTTACACAAGAGGAAATAGAAACATAAGACTTGGAAAGTGTGAGGTAAGACTATTTCTATATACAAATGTTACAATAGTATATCTGAGAATAGAGGTGGGGAAAGAATCAGAAAAACTGCTACAAATGAGAATCTTGTAAAATAGTAGGAAATAAATGTAGAGAAACGCCACCCAGTTTGAAAATATAGTGGAAGGGAACACTCATTTATAAAAGGATTAAGATAAACTAAAACACCTAGGCATACGCTTAACAATAAATCTTCAAAAACGTAGTTAAAGAAAACCATAAAATATTCTTGAAAGATAAAAAATAGATTTGAATAAAAGGAAAGATACAACAGATATATCCATTTTACCCTGGATAGAAAGACTCAATATCAAAAATACTGTCAGTCTTCTAAAGTACACCATGAAATTTTCATAATCCTAATAAAAATGCCATCAGGTAATGTTTTCCCTTTGAATGATGAAAGCGTTCATACGCAATGACAGTAGCAGCAAGGAGACTGAAAAAGAGGAGCTACAATAAGAGGGGGTGTTTCCTCTATTAGATATTAAAATGTAAATCTGCCTAATAATTAAAAACAGTACTATGCACAAACTAAACAGAGGACAAAAAATAAAATTCAGAAGTAGATTCCCACGCTTTGGGAATTTTAGTGTAGATAAAGGGAGCATCTCAAATCAGTAAGGAAGAGATGAACTTTTAAATAAGTTGTACTAGGGGACTGCCCTGGTGGTCCAGTGGTTAAGATTCCGGCTTTAAATGCAGGGGTCCTGGGTTTGATCTCTGGTTGGGGAATTAAGATCCCACAGGTAATGTGGTATGGCCAAAAACAAAACAAACATGGTATTGGAACAAAAGAATAGCCATTTGAGAAAAAAGGAAAAAAGGTAAATTTGGGTCCATTCCACACACTATGCATCAGACAAATTCCAAATGTATTAGAGAGTCACACTTAAAAAATGAAACTTTAAAAGTAATAAAAGAGAGCTAGGAAGAGAGAGGGCAATAGAATGTTTTCTTTATAACTGAAATGGATGGGCAAAAATTCCTTAACTATCATTCAAAATCTAGAATCAATAAGAAAATATTCATGAATTTGACTATATAAAAATTCAAAAATAATTTTTACAGAAGAAAAATCAGCATAAGTGATGTAAGAAGACAAATGACACATCTGAAAACAAGACTTCCAACTTATCTCACTGGAGTTAATACCCGTAACATTAAAAGCTTCCAAAAACTGAGAAGAAAAAGACCAATAACTCCACAGAAAAACAGGTTGGAAAAGTGAACCAACAATTCACAGAAACAGAAATACAAAAGTTGCTCAAACACACTCATATTTAAAACTGAAACACACTCATATTAAAAAACCACACACATAAAAGAAAATGATATTGGGGAGCTATTTCTCATCTATCAGAATGGCAAGAATGGAAAATTAAAACATACCCATTGGCAAAGTAGTGGGGAAGCAGGCAGTGTGTCGTACATTAAAGTTGGGAATGAAAAATAATAGAGTTGTTATGGAAAGGAATTGTCATTATCCAGTAAGTTACATATATGCATTTACCTTTATACTCAGAAATTCCTATCAACATTCTGGGAAAAAATTCAAGATAACGTAGGCACTATGGCACTATTTGTAATGGTAAAAATTAAAATAACCTAGATGTCTATCAATGGGGGTCTATTTGAATAAACACAAAATGGAATACTATGCATGGTAAAAAGATGAGGTAAATATGCATATCCTGCTATGGAGGATCTTCTGGATATATTTATAAGCAAATAAAGCAAATTTGTTTAATAAAATGAGGAAAAGACCTATATATCTTTATATACACACACACAGATACATATGCATGTATATTTTCAAAAAGAGGCAATGGAGGATAAGTCAAAAATGAATAAAATAGTTATTCATTTTATATAAAAATGTACTTCATTTTATAACATTAACAGAGGGGAAAGGAAGGAACAAGGAAGGGTATTAGACTTTTCTGAATGTGTACTGTTTAACCATTTTGATTTTGGAATCCTGTAAATAATTTATACTTTAAAAAATTAAATACAAAAAGAACCCTCTTCCCCAAACTAAAAATGGACCGAAGTAATTGAATTTAACTGTATATCAAGTTTATGGTACAACAACACAGAAAAGACATTTTAGATAGCTCTAAAACTTAATATTTAGACAGTACATCCTTAATAAGATATATCTTAAGGACAAAGACAATAGCCACACACCCTCAACAAATCTTAAAATGCATTCTATCTTAATTTTTAGTACTCCTATTGATATTGTTATTTTGAAACTGCTTATATAAATATTCTTGTTGTTATTGTTTAGCTGCTAAGTCATGTCTGACTCTGCAACCCCATAGACTGCAGCACGCCAGGCTTCTCTGTCCATAAACTATCTCCTGGAGTTTGCTCAGATTCTTAGGTTTTTAAATAGTTAGATTCTTAAACATTCTTAGATAAAGCAAATAAAGTTATATAAACATGATTAGCAGCTCAGATATTTTGTTCAAGAGATAAGAGGTAAAGCTCTCCTATAATCTTAAATTTGAATTGGCAATATCTGTATAAGTTCATGATTTCCTTTTCTTTTTCTGAAAAACTACTTATTCCCTAGCTTGGCCCACTGGCAGGTCTAGAAACAATAACAACCCACTGTTACAAGTATTCCTGAGCCCAGGTGGTGCCCACTAAACAACTTTCCCCACCATTAAGAAAAGGAACAGAGCTTCTTAGACACATGGCTGATTTCATGTCTGGGTCAGGAAATATAAACCTGGGACACCGGGGGAACTAGAAAGCAAGGAGGCTCCCAAATACTATTGGGGTCATGTCAAAAGGAATCTGGAACTAACTCCAGAAATTCCCATTAGCCCAAATGAACTAAATCTGACTCTACCAACCATTCTGACATCACTAAAACTATGACCAACCTGAGTTGTGTGGTTCTGACTTTAATGCATTAGGAAGCACACAGTGCCACCTAATACATTTTGTAAAACAATGACATTTCTAAATCAAGCCCCTAGTACAAACTACTATTTTATAAGAAAACTGAAAAACAGGAATTAGCAACACCACTCAAGAAATCAACCAATCAAATCTAGAATATGGGAAATTCTACAGGATAAATTTCTGTTTTATTCAAAAGGAAAATCATAGAAAAGGAAGATAAACTGTTTTAAACATTAAGATACTTAAAAGGCATATAAGAAGCTTGTTGGTTGACCTGCATATATTATAAGTTACAGTTATGATCATCAGTTCAGTTCAGCCTCTCAGTCATGTCCCACTCTTTGCAACCCCAGGGACTGCAGCACGCCCGGCTTCCCTGTCCATCACCAACTCCTGGAGCTTACTCAAACTCATGTCCATCGAGTCAGTGATGCCATCCAACCATCTCATCCTCTGTTCCTGTCCTCAGTTTTCCCCAGCATCAGGGTCTTTTTAAATGAGTCAGTTCTTCACATCAGCTGGCCAAAGTATTGGAGTTTCAGCTTCAGCATCAATCCTTCCAATGAATATTCAGGACTGATTTCCTTTAGGATTGTCTGGTTTGATTTCCTTGCAGCCCAAGGGACTCTCAAGAGTCTTCTCCAACACCACAGTTCAAAAGCATTAATTCTTTGGTGCTCAGCTTTCTTTATGGTCCAACTCTCACATTCATACATGACTACTGGAAAAACCATAGCCTAGACAGACCTTTGTTGTCAAGTAATGTCTCTGCTTTTTAATATGCTGTTTAGATTGGTCATAGCTTTTCTTCCAAGGAGCAAGTGTCTTTTAATTTCATGGCTATAGTCACCATCTGCAGTGATTTTTGAGCCCAAGAAAATAAAGTCTGTCAGTGTTTCCATCGTTTCCATATCTATTTGCCATGAAGTGATGGGACCAGATGCCATGATCTTCATTTTTTGAATGTTGAGTTTGAAACCAACTTTTTCACTCTCCTCTTTCACTTCATCGAGAAGCTCTTTAGTTCTTTTTTGCTTTCTGCAAAAAAGTGATGTCATCTTCATATCTGAGGTCGTTGATATTTTTCCTGGCAATCTTGATTTCAGCTTGTGCTTCATCCAGCCTGGCATGTACTCTGATGCTGAGAGTGATTGGGGGCAGGAGGAGAAGGGGATGACAGAGGATGAGATGGCTGGATGGCATCACTGACTCAATGGATGTGAGTCTGAGTGAACTCTGGGAGTTGGTGATGGACAGGGAGGCCTGGCGTGCTGCGATTCATGGCGTCGCAAGGAGTCGAACACGACTGAGCGACTGAACTGAACTGAACTGAACTCTGTATATAAGTTAAATAAACAAGGTGACAATATACAGCCTTGATGTCCTCCTTTCCTGATTTGGAACCAGTCTGTTGTTCCATGTTCAGTTCTAACTATTGCTTCTTGATCTGCATACAGATTTCTCAGGAGGCAGGTCAGGTGGTCTGGTATCCCCATCTCTCAGAATTTTCCACAGTTTGTTGTGATCCACACAGTCAAAGGCTTTGGCTTAGTCAATAAAGCAGAAATAGATATTTTTCTGGAACTTTCTTGCTTTTTCAATTATCCAGTGGATGTTGGCAATTTGATCTCTGGTTCTTCTGCCTTTTCTAAATCTAGCTTGAACATCTGGAAGTTCCCAGTTCACATACTGTTGAAGCCTGGCTTGGAGAATTTTGACCATTACTTTGGTAACATGTGAGATGAGTACAATTGTGCAATAGTTTGAACATTTTTTGGCATTGCCTTTCTTAAGGATTGTAATGAAAACTGGCCTGTTCCAGTCCCATGGCCACTGCTGAGTTTTCCAAATTTGCTGGCATATTGAGTGCAGCACTTTCACAGCATCACCTTTTAGGATTTGAAATAGCTCAACTGGAATTCCATCACCGCCACTAGCTTTGTTTGTAATGATGCTTCCTAAAGTCCACTTTACTTCACATTCCAGGATGTCTGGCTCTAGGTGAGTGATCACACCATTGTGATTATCAGGTCGTGAAGATCTCTTTTGTACAGTTCTTCTGTGTATTCTTGCCACCTCTTCTTAATATCTTCTGCTTCTGTTAGGTCCCTACCATTTCTGTCCTTTATTGAGCCCATCTTTGCATGAAATATTCCTGTGGTATCTCTAATTTTCTTGAAGAGATCTCTAGTCTTTTTCATTCTATTGTTTTCCTCTATTTCTTTGCATTGATCACTGAGGAAGGCTTTCTTATCTCCATAGTTTTTCATAGTTTTTCAGGCACTCTGTCTATCAGATCGAATCCCTTGAATCTATTTGTCACTTCTACTGTATACAGTTATGATCATGGGCAAGCTCTGATCATGGGAGAAGGGAGGCAAGTCCTGGTTGCTGATTGGGTGTTACCATAAAACTTTCCCAAGAAATTGGAATTAAGATTGTTATCCAGGGGCTTCCCTGGTGGTCCAATGATTAAGACTGCCCTTCCGATGCAGGAGATGTATGTTTGATCCCTGGTCAAAGGAACTGAGATTCCATGTGCTGTGTGGTATAGCAAAAAAAAAGAGTGCTCTCCAGAAATTAAATGTAAAACTAACCAACTTGGGTCAAGGCCTGCTATTGAACTAGCTGAGACAATTAGGATGATCCTAATTGGTTTAGGCAAGTCAAGGCTTACCCCTCCAGCTGAGGGTGGATGGGTCAATATCACCCAGAAGGCAGAGCTGCTGCGATAGGGAGAGAGTGCAAAGGAAACTAGGGAAGCATTCACATGTCTACTGCAGTCAATAATATTTGGGATTTATTGTTTTGAGGTTTTCTCCTCAGGGGTAAATTTTACTCATTTTTTTTTATCTTCAGCAGACTAACCAAACTGATCGTTTATATTGCTAACTTTTCAAGTTGCTATTACCTGGCTCTCAGGCCTATAAGAACACTTATATGCTTAATTTAATTATCCAGTTTTGCAAATCAAAACTATTTTATCTCTAGAGATACAGATATTTAAATGCTAAAAATTATGGTGTAATTAGATTGCAAATAATTGATTTTGTTAGCCTCTCAATTCATTTATTTAATACTAGGGATCAAATCAAACATTTGTGTCAAAGAAATGCTTTATTTTCTAGCAACATAAAATGTTCACCTGGTGGAGGAAGTAGGGAGGCATGGAGAACAAGATTTTATTTTTCATTCTGAAGAGTAGCCACCTTAGCTAAACTGGCTTAAACCTTGATTCTCTGCCTCATGTGCTTTTAATACTTAATTTTTAAGTTTTTTTTTTAAGAGTTGAATTTTGTTTATAGTGGAAGGCATCATTTCTTCGTTAAAGGGAACAAATGAGATGTGTTAAATTCTGCTAAATATTAATGAACCAGAAGCAATAATACCCATGAGTTAAATCCCAAGAGAGGACTGGAAGGAAATACCTTTTTATTTTAAAAAATCTGTAAATTGTGTGTGGTTTTACTGTTCCTTTTTTCTGATCCTACATACTACCTCTTTCATTTTCTTATGTTAAAAATATTTTGCAAGAATTGACACATTTGAGTCAGTTCTAATGAGATGGATGGACCTAGAGCCTATTATGCAGAGTGAAATAAGTCAGAAAGAGAAAAACAATGTTGTATATTAACACATATATATGGAATCTAGAAGGATGGTACTGATGAGTCTGCAGAGCAGCAATGGAGAGACAGATGTAGAGAGAAGACTTATGGGCGAGGGCAGGGGAGAAGATGGGGAGAGTGAGAAAAATGAAGAGAGCATGGAAGCATATACACTAACATATGTAAGTAGACAGTCAATGGGAATTTACTGTATGACTCAGAGAACTCTGGGGCTCTGTAATAACCTAGATAGGTGGGAATGGGCAGGAGATGGGAAGGATATTCAAGAAGGAGGGGACATATGTATACCTATGGTTAACTGATGTTGATATATGACAGAAGTCAAGCCAAGATTATAAAGCAATCATCAATGAATTAAAAATAAATAAATATTTAAAAAAATTTTTTTAAGAAATTGACTTAAGAAAGAAAAAAAGAATATTTTGCAAGATTAGACATTCTGATACAAACTATGACAGGGCTCCCAAATTGCTATGCAGGACAGAGAGATCTCTATGATTTTAAAATGAATACTTTCATTTTCACAAAAGCTGTCTTTGAAGCTGCCCAAACAGACCACCTACACACTGGTTAGAAGCTCCTGTTTTGTTTTGTTTTAGCCAAGAATACAGACGGTATTAACAGAGAGGTGGCTACAGAGAGCAGGAGCAGCCAAGAATACAGACGGTATCAACAGAGAGGTGGCTACAGAGAGCAGGAGCAGATACAACCATCATGTTTTTGTATGGCTTTTCCCTCTGCACTGGTGGAATGTACCAAAATAACTTTTCATGTCCCTCTTCCCCCATCTCTGGCAACCCACTCCAGCATTCTTGCCTGGAGAATTCCATGGACAGAGGAGCCCGACGTACTAAGATCCATGGGGTCGTCAAGAGTCGGATATGACTGAGCGAGTAACACACACACTTCCCCCATCTCAATTTTCCGGTCACATTTTTGGGGGATGTAACTTCTGATTCATAGACAAGTTGCAACAACAGTCTAAGCCCTGTAAACCTTTTACCCAGATTCAAAAATGGACATACTTTGCCCCATTTGTTTGTTTATTGATTTATTTTTGGCTGTGCTGGCTCTCCCACGCTGCACATCTTTTCTCTAGTTGTAGAGAGTAGGGGCTGCTCTGCAGTTGCAGTGCCTGGGCTGCTGATTCTCTATGTAGAAGAGGCTTGCAGAAGCCTCTTGCAGTGCGCAGAGGCTTTACATAAGCTTCGGGAGTTGAAGCTCGCAGGCTCAGTAGTTGTGGTCCACGCTGGCTCTAGACCACCGGCTCCATAGTTGTGGCTCAGTAGTTGTGGCACACGGGCTTACCATGGCACGTGGGATTTTTCCAGACCAGGGATTGAACCCACGTCTCCTGCATTGTCCGGTAGATTGTTTACCACTGAGACACCCTTGGTCATATTTCTCTCTCTCTCCTCACACCATACAGCACAATCCTTTCTCTGAATAATTTGAGAGCAAATTGAAACTTCCTAGTCTGTACTTTAATGTATAAATCCTAAGTATAAGATAAGGATATTTTCTTACATAACCAGAGTACAATAAACAAGATCAGACAGTTTACCATGAATTTATTTCCACTATGGAACTCACTATTTGTATTCAGACTTTGTCTTAATACTATAATTTATGACTTTTTTTTTGGCCAGGCTACTATCAAACACAAGGTCGTGCACTGCATTCAAGCCTTTTTTTTTTTTAATCAATCTGTGATAAATAGTTTTTCAGTCATCAGGCATCGTTTGTCATTTATGACTGACATTTTTAGAGGATAGATGAGATTTCATAGAATATCCCTCAATTTGGGTCTCTTTCCTGTTTCCTTGTGGTTAGATTCAAACGATATATTCTGGCAAATTAATCCCAGAGCTGATATTAGGTCCTTTCAGTTGATCATATATGTACATGATGTGGATTTGTCTCACTGTTGCTGCTGCTACTAAGTCACTTCAGTCGTGTCCAACTCTGTGCGACCCCATAGATGGCAGCCCACCAAGGCTCCCCCGTCCCTGGGATCCTCCAGGCAAGAACACTGGAGTGGGTTGCCATTTCCTTCTCCAGCGCATGAAAGTGAAAAGTGAAAGGGAAATCAGGCACGACTTCGCGACCCCATGGACTGCAGCCCACCAGGCTCCTCCTGGTGATATTAACTTTGATTACTGGGTTAAGGTGGTATTTGTGAAATTTCTGCTCTGTCAAATTACTAGTTATTTCTTTTCAATTAACAAGTATTTGTGGGGAGAGATGTAAACATATTGTCTCATTAAAATTTCACTCAATTTTTCATCTACTGATGATTTTCTATGTGAAAGTGAAAGTCTCTCAGTCGTGTCTGACTCTTTGCAACCCCTTCAGGGGATCTTCCCAACCCAGGTCTCCCGCATTGCAGGCAGGTTCTTTACCAGCTGAGCCACAAGGGAAGTCCAAGAAGACTGGAGTGGGTAGCCTATCCCTTCTGCAGCAGATCTTCCCGACCTAGAAATCGAATGGGGAATCGACCTAGGAATCTCCTGCATTGCAGGTGGATTTTCTATGTATTAGTTGGTATTCTATTGTGAGAAAGCTTTCTGTTCTTCCATTTACTTATTTATGTCTACTTAACTCATGGATTTTTATTCTATTTAAAGGGCTTTAAGGGCTGCAGTCCATGGGGTCGCGAGGTCGTGCCTGACTTCACTTTCACTTTTCACTTTCATGTACTGGAGAAGGAAATAGCAACCCACTCCAGTGTTCTTGCCTGGAGGATTCCGGGATGGGGTAGCCTGGTGGGCTGCTGTCTATGGGGTCGCACAGAGTCGGGCGAGACTGAAGTGACTTAGCAGTAGCAGCAGCAAGCCATTACTACTATAATTTATTTTGATAATAAAGTTATCCCAGAGGGAGCTCTTTCTATTTGCAAATCTCTCCTTTTCATGTATCTTCATCTTTTTGAGCACTTCATTAATTTCTGGTACAAGTTGTTGCAGGCTCATTTTGTACTTTCCCGTCCCCAGCCCTAGAATTAACCTTTTCTCCAATGAGCACTGGTTCCTTTTAACGTTGAGAGTGGTATTTGGAAAGTAAGATCTGAATGTGTTAGTTAGCTAGGTGTGCTAATTGTGGCTCCTTGGTAAGAATTTGCCTGCTAATGCAGCAGATGCGGGTTCAATCCCTGGATTGGGAAGATCCCCTAGAGGAGGAAATGGTAACCCACTCCACTATTCCTGCCTGAAAAATCCCATGGACAGAGGAGCCTGGCAATCTACAGTCGATGGGGTCACAAAGAGTTGGATACAACTGAGTGAGTGAACCGTGAACTCCCTGATGTTCAAGCTGGTTTTAGAAAAGGCAGAGGAAACAGAGATCAAATTGCCAACATCCGCTGGATTATGGAAAAAGCAAGAGAGTTCCAGAAAAACATCTACTTCTGCTTTATTGACTATGCCAAAGCCTTTGACAGTGTGGACCACAATAAACTGTGGAAAATTCTGAAAGAGATGGGAATACCAGACCACCTAACCTGCCTCTTGGAAATCTGTATGCGGGTCAGGAAGCAACAGTTAGAACTGGACATGGAACAACAGACTGATTCCAAATAGGAAAAGGAGTACGTCAAGGCTGTGTATTGTTACCCTGCTTATTTAACTTATATGCAGAGTACATCATGAGAAATGCGAGACTGGAAGAAACACAAGCTGGAATCAAGATTGCTGGGAGAAATATCAATAACCTCAGATATGCAGATGACACCACCCTTATGGTGCTAAGAGGAGCTAAAAAGCCTCTTGACAAAGTGAAAGAGGAGAGTGAAAAAGTTGGCTTAAAGCTCAACATTCAGAAAACGAAGATCATGGCATCCGGTTCCATCACTTCATGGGAAATAGATGGGGAAACAGTAGAAACAGTGTCAGACTTTACTTTTTTGGGCTCCAAAATCACTGCAGATGGTGACTGCAGCCATGAAATTAAAAGACGCTGACTCCTTGGAAGAAAAGTTACGACCAACCTAGATAGTATATTCAAAAGCAGAGACATTACTTTGCCGACTAAGGTCTGTCTAGTCAAGGCTATGGTTTTTCCAGTGGTCATGTATGGATGTGAGAGTTGGACTGTGAAGAAGGCTGAGCGCTTTTGAATTGTGGTGTTGGAGAAGACTCTTGAGAGTCCCTTGGACTGCAAGGAGATCCAACCAGTCCATTCTGAAGGAGATCAGCCCTGGGATTTCTTTGGAAGGAATGATGCTAAAGCTGAAGCTCCAGTACTTTGGCCACCTCATGCGAAGAGTTGACTCATCGGAAAAGACTCTGATGCTGGGAGGGATTGGGGGCAGGAGGAGAAGGGGACGACCGAGGATGAGATGGCTGGATGGCATCACGGACTCGATGGACGCGAGTCTGAGTGAACTCGGGGAGTTGGTGATGGACAGGGAGGCCTGGCGTGCTGCGATTCATGGGGTCGCAAAGAGTCAGACACGACTGAGCGACTGAACTGAACTGAACTGAGTGAGTGAGCACGAACACACATTCTAACTGCTACTGATGTGCCCTAGCCCTAGGCTTTTCCATTGTAGAGGGCAAGGAAACACATACATACATATCCTTATCCACAATATATCTATATTTATTTCTATATTTATCTATATTTAAAAACTTCAAGAATGAGAAGCTTGCCACAGTGTGCTGGAACCAGTATGAACCAGCTCACAACAGCTGATTACTAGCTATTAGTAATTTTTTGAGCTGACTGTTGCCTGAAAATCAGTCATGGGACCATTTATACCATTGTAATTGGCAAATGCTGCAAATCAAGTTTTCTTATTACCCTTCCCCCCTCCTCCCACAGAGAACCAGTTTAGCAGAGTACCACTGGAAACCTGACTTTCATTATTCTCAATTTATTTATTCATCATACATTACATGGTAAGAGGGAATAAAGGCTGCTAGTCAACTAACATTAAAATAGAGAGATTATTCTGGATTGTCTGGGTAGGCCCAATGTATTCACAAGGGCCTTTAAAAGTGGAAGAGGGAGGCAGAAAAAAAAGAATCAGAGTTGTGAGGATGAGAGGGTCAGAGATGCTGTGTACACTGCTGTCTTTGAAGACAGAGAAGGGGGGGCCACAAGCCAAGGAATGTGGTCCACGTCTAGAAGCTGGAAAAGGCTAGAAAAATAGCCACCAGCATCCCAGTGTTAGAGAAAGCCTGTGTCCCAACAACGTCCAAAATGTCAGGCTCAAGGAGCAAGAACAATGTCATATGTAATTACATTTTAAAATCTATTAATAATTCTGCTGGGAGTGGAACTAGAACAGAAAATCAAAATGCCAGTAGCAGCACCACTAAATGCAAAGGAAGTTCCATTAACATGTATTTATTCATTCATTTCAGGGTAAAAAGTATTGACTATCTGTTTAAGGCTAAAAATGGTGTGCTAATCTGAGATACAGAGGCCCTGCTGACAGCCTCGTAGAAAGACGGACAGCTAGGGGACTTCCCTGGTGGTCTTGTGGTTAAAACTCTGCCTTCCAGCGCAGGAGGCACTGGTTTGATATCCGGTTGGAGGGTTAAGATCCCAATGCTGTGAGGTGCAGTCAAAAAAGTTTAAAAAATTCACCTAGGTGCTAGTATAAAGATTCCAAGGCCTTTCTCCTGGAAAGTTTGGATTCAGGAGGTCTGTGATTAAAACAAGCACCTGTGGGTGATTCAAAAAACGAAAAAAGGAAAGATGGACAGATAATTACACATTACAACGTGGTATTTTTAAGTGCTATGATCATGCCCTTCACTGGCTGTCATGGAAACCAAGAGGGAAGACTCTGAGTTCACCTGGTGGGTACAGACCTGGGAAGGCTTATGGGAGAATGGAGTGTTCTAGTTAATGAGAACAGCAAGCCCTGAAGCTGGGAGGCAGGAACCGGTGAGCACAGTTGAGGAACAACAGGGCCCTGATAAGTGATCAAAGACAGCTGACCTCTGCTTTCTCAGCGATACAGTCTAAAGACAGCAGGAAAGGGAACCCTTGAACCGTTAAGGTGAGTTTGTGGAAGAATATTCTCTATAGGGATCAGTCAACAAGGTTCTCTGAAAGAGGCAGAAGCACCACTCTGGAATTCTTTAGTTCCTTAAAATCCCCATTCCCCCTCCTTTTTGCACAAGTAGTTCCCTCTGCCTGGAAGACTCTCTCCTTCCTTTCCTATCTTACCTCTTAAAATGTCTTTTAGTTTAGCCACTGATCCTTTACACTTCAGCCCATGATCACTTCTTGTAAGGCTTCTCTGACTTCTGCCTGTCTTCCCTCCCCGGAAACTTTGGGAGATGCTCTCGCTCTGTACAACTGCAGCCCCTCAGACTCCCTCTCCCACAGCTCCAGATATTGCTGTAGTTGTCTATTGAGTGGTCTGTCTTCCCTTACAGACAGTGCAGTGGTAAACTCAGGAGTCGTCTCTGCATTTTACAGCTGTGGCATCTGAGACACAGTCAGGGCTCAGTTCCTCATCCACAGAGTGGTAATAACAATAGTATTTACTGTACAGAGTTGTCATGAAGACTGGATGAGTTCACCTAGATGGGCGTTTAAAACCGTGAGCCCTCACCAGCGACCCCACACCTGTCTCCTGAATTTCTTCTTGCAGTCTTTCCCCTTTTAGCAAATGGTAGTTCCATTCTTCTATCAATTGACACCAAAACGTTGGAGGCCTCCTGAACACTTCTCTTTTTCTCCTGCATGCGTACATGCTAAGTCGCTTCAGTCGTGTCTCGACTCTTTGCAACACCATGGACCAGCCAGGCTCCCTCTCTCCATGGGGATTCTCCAGGTGAGAATACTGGAATGGGTTGCCATGCCCTTCTCCAGGGGATCCTCCCAACCCAGGAATCAAACTCACGTTTCTCATGTCTCCTGCATTGGCAGGAGAGTTCTTTACCTCTAGTGCCACCTGGGAAGCCCCCTTTTATTGAATACTCTTCATTTAATCCATTAGCAAATCCTATCTCTCAGCTCCACTGTCAGACAAATATCTTCAGAGTCTAGGCCCTTCTTACCACTTTCTCTGCAACCACCCTGGCATCCCCACAGTGTTCTCACCTGGATTATTGTGAAAGCCTCCTTGCTGGTCCTCCTGCTTTTGCCCTCCCTCCCCTTACTCAGTTCTCTGTGGTGACACCATTGTTCCCTAAACCATTTCTCTGCTCAGATATTTTGGTGGCTCCTGAGTCACCCAGAGTGAAAGCCAAAGATGTTACTGTGACCTATGATCCCATGACCTGCCCCTACCCACTGTTCTGACCACATCTGTGACCACTGTCCCCTTGATCAGGTCACTCCAGTCACACAGGACATAGCTCTTTTTTTTTTTTTTTAATTAAAACTTTAGTTCCAGGAGGTGGTGATATGTCGACAGGGAAGCCTGGCATGCTAGAGTCCATAGGATCACAAAGAGTCGGACATGACTGAGCAACTGAACTGAACCGATTAAAACATTTTTTTTTTAATTGGGGATATAGTTGCTTTATAATGATGTGTTAGTTTTTGCTGTACAACGAAGTTAATCAACTATATGTACAAATATCCCTTCCCTTTTGGACCTTCCTCCCACTCTGCACCCACTTCCTGCTCCTTTGGTCACCAAAGAGCACTGAGCTCAGTTCCCAGTGCTGTACAGCAGGTTCCCACTAGTTATCCATTTTACACACGATAGTGTAAATATCCCTGGAGAAGGAAATGGCAGCCCACTCCAGTATTCTTGCTGGGAGAATCCCATGGACAGAGGAGCCTGGCAGGCTACAGCCCATGGGGTCGCACAGAGTCAGACACAACTGAGCGACTAATACTACTAGGTCCACTATAAATACTTGCTGAATGAACAAGTGAATGTTCTAGAAATTCCCAAGAAGGGTGTTGATAACAGGAGACGGGGATGAAGAAACTGGAACATATGCCTGGAAACATGTACTGCACGGGCTGCGTGTCTTCTGAGTCATGGTTTTCTCAAATCCTTTTTCTTTATGAGTATTTTATATGGTTTGCAGGACCACTTTAAAAAAATATTTATTTATTCGGCTTTTCCAGGTCTTAGTTGAAGCATGCGGGACCTCTTACTTGCGCAACGTGGGATCAAGTTCCCTGATCAGAGATTGAAACCTGGGCTCCCTCATCGGGGATGCAGAGTCTTAGGCTCTAGACCAGCAGGGAAGTCCCTGCAGGACCACTTTCAAACAGTCCACAGGATAGTTCTTGAACCTCAGTGATCATCAAAGCTACCTGCAGAGATTCTTATTTAATTGGGAATTTAAGTAATTTTGAGTGAGGATTTAACCCTTAGTTTCCTCATATGAAAAATGGTATTATAACTATAATCCCTCATAGAGGGTGAGGATTAAAATAACCTCTGTAAAGTGTCTCACAGTTAGTCAATTTAGGTTCCGTTTGCTTCTCTCATTTTCTCTACAGTTTAGAGGTTAAATTCTTACAAACAAATCATATTTCATGTTATCTTAAAGTTTAGCTTTGAGTTTATCTCCAGTCCACATCTCTGAGTTCCAGATTTATTCTCCAAATATATTCTTAGCATCTTCACCTGGATATCTCATAGAGTCAGCAAACCCATCATAGCCAAAGCAACTCAAAATGATCTCCTTTAGATTCCTCCTTCAGGTAGCCCCTCTCCAGGAAAAGGATAAGCTCAAGCCAGAAAATGGGGAGTGATTTTTGGATACTTTTCTCTCCTTCACCTTTCACACACAGTCAAAACTCAAACCTTTGCAGTTCTAACCCTCATCTGTTTGTTTGATTCCTAGTTCCCATCGCCTACAAACTGGTCTTCACACCTCCTCCATGGCTCCTTTCTTATTCGTGGTCCCCGCTGCAGCCAGAAATGTCTTCCATAAATACAAATTTGATCATGTCCAAATGGACCGTTTCCAACTCTTCAGTGGCTTCCTTTTGTCTTTTGGAATAAATAAAGTCCTCATCATGGCACTCAAAGCTCCTGTTCTCCTCTCCTGCAGTATTAGCCATCTCACTCCAGGCACAGTGGTCCCGTCTCAAGGCCTCCACAGGTGGAACCCCTTCCTACCAAAGGGCCTTCAAAACCTGCAGTTTCCAGACTCCACTCCCCACCCCATCCCCTTCCTGTTGTTGCCAGGCCTCCTACTCCTTATTCTTCAAGGCTCAGATTAAATGTCACTTCTTCAAAGGGCTCTTTCTCAGCCTCTAGAACAGTCAGGTCCCTTTGTTACACACTTTCATAACCCCCAGGCTTTGCTCTAGCAATCATCATAACCGTGATTACTACATATCCTCAATTCTAAGTCACTTGCTTCATATTTAGAGTTGCCAGCTGTCAGGTAGAAGATGAAGTCGTAATATGATGATGTTGCCTGCACACATTGGGACCTAACTTTTCAGAAGGGGGCATCCCTTCACCAGCTTCCACCTTGAGCTATTTTCAGGGTTGAGATTTAAATCTGGATTCCAACTTGAAGCTTAAAATAACTATATATATATGTATGTATATATATGTGTGTGTATATATATATATATACACTCCATGTTGTGGCATATAGAATGAGAGGCACTGCATGAGGAGAAAGTTGCTATATGCTGACTAGTGAAATTCAGGGCAATGGAAACCATTCAGTTCAGTTCAGTCACTCAGTCGTGTCAACTCTTTGCGACCCTATGAATCGCAGCACGCCAGGCCTCCCTGTCCATCACCAACTCCTGGAGTTCACTCAGACTCACGTCCATTGAGTCCATGATGCCATCCAGCCATCTCATCCTCTGTCATCCTCTTCTCCTCCTGCCCCCAATCCCTCCCAGCATCAGGGTCTTTTCCAATGAGTCAACTCTTCGCATGAGGTGGCCAAAGTACTGGAGCTTCAGCTTTAGCATCATTCCTTCCAAAGAAATCCCAGGGTTGATCATTAGCTCTCAGGAAAAAAATGGTAGA
Source organism: Aepyceros melampus (assembly GCA_006408695.1). Classification (NCBI taxonomy): domain Eukaryota; kingdom Metazoa; phylum Chordata; class Mammalia; order Artiodactyla; family Bovidae; genus Aepyceros; species Aepyceros melampus. Next base: position 497,544 of record SJXQ01003278.1, on the reverse strand, counting down.
ATTTTCTAAACCGGCAGAGGGTGGTGTATCCTATGTATGCTTTGTGCAGAAATCTTGAGACTACAGGACCAAGAGGAGGTGTGTATCTCTATGGAACTTTTACTTCTAGCAAGCTTTCAACAACAACAATGACAAAAGCTTTCAAGAGCAGTTAATTACCTCGAGGTGATATGCAATTCAAAACCTTGAGAACAAAAACCATTTGCAAATGCAGTGGAAACACTGTTTTTCCACTTTCTTGCAACTATACTTTCATTCCTAACCGATGTTTAGGGGTGAAGCGTGTTCAGTTCAGTTCAGTCGCTCAGTTGTATCCGATTCTTTGCGACCCCATGGATTGCAGCACCCCAGGCTTCCCTGTCCTTAAACTTGCATGGGCCATTATAAAAAGCATTACCTCAGACGACCAAGACTGATACAGAAGTACCCTTCATCCTGAAGGTGAAGGTAAAAACTCTCAGGGCAGAGACTTCCCTGGTGGTCCAGTGGTTAAGATTCCACACTCCCAATGCAGGAGGCCCAGGTTTGATCCGTGGTCAGTAAACTAGATCCTACATACTGCAACTAAGAATTTGCATGCTGCAACTAAAAAAAAAAGTGTGCTTCAAGAAAAAAAAAGTGGATAAATATACTCTGATCTCTCTTAGCACCTGAAAATCTGCTATTTTTGGAGTGACTTAAGATTTGGTGGAAGCTTTGACTTGAGGAAGTGTCATGTGCTGAGTAATTTTTAAAGGGCAGTCTCTCTCTCAGCAGAGCCTGAGGACAGAAACCTTTGTTCTGGTCACTGGAATACCTCCAGGGCTTCACCCATTACCTGCAAAAGATGCTCGAAAGATAGTTGTAAAATAAAGTAAATGAATTCTTGGCTTTACTTTGCAAACTCCAGCTTACTTTTTTTACATAGATTTAAAAACAAGCATGAGCAGGCTTGAAAAGTCTGGCATTCCAGCCACCTCCACTGGGTCCATGCACTTGACTCTGAACACCACTCTCCCCCTGCTGGGACCCATTTGGAGGCCAACCCCCTTCTTTCCTGCCTAGGATCAAACTTGGACCATTCTGCGCAGTTTAAATCCCAGTCTCCGCGAGAGAAGAAAACACGAAGCCAGCCAACCAGGAGGCTCCCGGCTTGAGAACAGAAGTCATGAGTCATAAATTTGAGCGTTAGGACCAAGGAGCAGCCAGAGCTGTGGATGTGGGGCGGTGGGGGCAGTAGGGCTACGAGGATGGAGTGGGCTGGCGAACAAGGAAGGCCACAGCCCTTCTATGCTGAGTAGGCTCCCATGAAAATTCCCCTTTTGCTCTGCTCGATCGGGTTCCCGGAGCGCGTCGGTCAGGGTGCCGCCAAGGGTCTGGGACTGGGCGGCGCTGGCGCTGCAGGTCGCCACCCCCGCGGCCACATCACCAGGTTCTCGCTTCCCCTCGGGCTCAGGCGCCGCTGCGCGTGCGCGGGGCGGCCGCGCGGGGGCGGGGTGGGCGGCCGGGAGCCAGCGGGCCGCGGGCGCCGGCTCCGGGGCTGTCAGCTCCGGGCCGGGACGGCGCGAGGAGGCGCGCGAGAGGAAGCAGCCGCGGGCGCTGGGCAGCTGCCTCAGCCGCCGCCCGGGGGACTAGGTGAATTCCCCTTCCGTGCCCCTGGTGCCGGTGCCTCGGTCGCGTCTGAGGGGGCGAGGTCCCTCTCCCTGCACCGGGCTCCCGGGCAGGTGATATGGAGGGAAAGTCTCGGCTGCGGCCGCGGCGCCGGGTTCGGGCGCATCCAGGTACTGGAGGGAGGTGCGGCGGCGACGGGCTGGAGACTCGCGGCCAGGACGCGGGGAGGCCGGGGCAGGGGAAGCGGCGGGGCCGGCCCGAAGCTCCGTATCCCCTCCGGGCCCGCGGGCAGCGCCCGAGCCCGGCCCGCCGCGGCTGCCCCACCTTGGGCGGGAGGGCTGGCCGGCCCTGGGCTCCCGCCGCGGAGCCGGGCAGCCGCGGTGGGTCGTCCCCGGCCCCGACACTGGACCAGGCGGCGGGTGGGGGCTGAGTGATGGGTGAAGGCGAGCAGGATGGGGACGCTGCGAGTCGGACTGGGGCACACCCCAGATCCACGGCTTCAGGGCTCACAGTTGCTCCATGTCACCGTGTTCTTTCATTTCTCTCTTTATATATGTGAAATATAGCTCAATTGAAAAAACCCCAAACGTTGATTTTTAGAAAGAGATTACGTATATATATGTAATACACTTGTAGGTACTTTACATGTGTAATTTCTTTCCGTAAATGAACAATTAAAAAAAAAGATTGAGATATCCTTCACACATCGTAAAATCCATCCTTTTCAAGCACGGTCTTTAGTATTTTCACCAAGTTTTGCAACTATCACCACTGTACAGAACATTTTCATCACCCAGAATGAAACCCTGTACCATTATCAGTCACTCCTCATTCCCTCTTAATCCCACCCCATGGCAACCACTAATCTTTCTGTCTCTAAGGATTTGACTGTTGTGGAAATTTCATATAAATGGAATCGTACTTTATGTGGCTTTTAGTGTCTGGCTTCCTTCACATAGCATGTTTTCAAGGTTTATCCACGTGTGGAATTCATCGGTGCTTAACTCTTGTTTATGGCTGGATAATAGTCCCTTGTATGAGTGTACCACGTTATCACAGTTTACTTGTTTTCAGTTAATGGACATTAAGGATGTTTCTAGTTTTTGGTCATTGTAAATAATGCTGCTATGAACATTTGTGTACAAGTTTCTAGGTGGGCATATGACTTCCATTGTTTTGGGGTCTGTATCTTAACTTTTAAGAAACCGTCAAACTTTTCCAGAGTAGCTGTACCATTTTACATTCTCATCAAACAGTGTATGAGGGTTCCAATTCCTCCACGTTCTCACCACTTGTTACTGACTATTTACTAGTTTTTATTATAGACATTCTAGTGGGAATAAAGTAGTGTTAATTTGCGTTTTTTATGGCTAAATCTGTCGTGTGTCTTTTCATTTGCTTATTGGCCACTTACATATCTGCTTTGGAGAAATGTCTGTTCATATCTTTTGCCCATATCTTAATTGGGTCATTTGTCTTTTTATTGTTGAACTATGTGTTAAAAATTCTAGGTTTGGGGGGCTAGCACTGCCTGAAAAACCAAACAACTCCATACCAAGCAACATAATGCTTGTACTTGGGGTAGGTGAGTAAATGCTATTTCAGTCTGTCTGAATACCCTGTCATTTCTTGGGAATCTTTACCCTTTCTGGAATTTTGAGAAAAGCTGCAAAAAGTGTGTTCATGACCAAAGGCAAGGGAGACCACACCCAGTTAGCATTTTCATGTATTCTATGCTCGGTTTGAAAAGTTCCGGTTATCACTTTAATTTCAAGTAATTTATTTTGGTGGCTAGCTAAGCAAACTAATAAAAAAATAGCAAACACTAATTCCTCAATTAAAATTTCACATATCTCTCAGGCAAAGTGAAAGATCTTATTATCCTCAGTTTGTGTAATCTTTATTATAGCTCTATTCTTATTTGGGTGGCAAATAAGTATTTTTCATGGCGCTGAAGTTAAGAACCACTTGGAGCTGAATGAAGGCTACTTTGCCTGTTTTTGTGGTTTTTTTCTGAGTGCACACAAATTCAATCTCAGGCTTAGGTCTTTCTTACAAAAACCCCTGAAAAAGACATGATTTTGCCTCCCAGGAATTCAAGTCATTTTTCTTTTACTCTAATATGACTGTTCTAAAGTATACTACCAAATTTCAGAAACATTATGGAAAATAAAATGAAAGATTTTCAAGTGGAATTAATGGATAAACAACTATTCCAAGTGTGTGAAGAGCCATCCATCCTGTTCTTCAAGTACTGAACTTTAAACAATGGGAATGTTATTTAACCCCGTTATGCATCGTTGACCTCATTAGTAGAATGAGGCAATAATTGCAATATATAACCCGAGTGAATGTTTTTGTTTCACCTAACGGAATGATTATCAAATATACTTAAAGTATAACCTATCCAATCTAATGATTACCCAGTCAATGATTAAGTATCCTGTAGCTATAGATGCTTTCCCAAGTTGGCTTTCTCTGTCCTCTTGGGTTTTTAGTGTCACTTAAGGACTGAAAGTTGGGGAAAATGTGGGAACAACTTTGGGGACATGATCTTTGGGAAAGCCGGTCAGAGCAGACCTGACTCCTTTAGGGGAAATTTAGGCACCGCTCATCTTTTTTCTGAAATTACTGTGGTTAGATGTCTATAGCTTAAAAGTGTATGTGTGTATAAAATAAAACATATATATATATCTGGTGGTGGTTGTTTAGTCACTAAGTCATGTTCAACTCTTGTGACACCATAGACTGTAGCCTGCCAGGCTCCTGTGTCCATGGGATTTCCCAGGCAAGAATACTGGAGTGGGTTGCTCTTCCCTTCTCCAGGAAATCTTCCTGACCCAGGGATTAAACCTTCATTGCCGGCAGATTCTTTACTGCTAAGCCACCAGGGAAGCCCAGATGTATTTCTAAGGAGGGTTTAAAAGCTAAGGCTGTCAGTTATTTTATCTTAATGTGAATGGATTTAGTCAGATTGCTTTCCTGCTGATCAGCTGCACTGAGAAAGTGGGAGTTTGGGTGTGAAGAGGGAGAGGAGAGTTTAGTGGTTTGGGCTCAAGGAACATTTTGGAGTTTGAGACAATTTTGCGTATTTCCAGAGGTGTGGGTGTTGAAAATGAAGATCTTCGGGCAGCATAAAGGGATTTGGAAGATGAGAAAAGAGAAGCAAGAATGAAAATTTGGAAGGGAAGGTTGTAGTATACAAAGACAGATTCAACTTGTTCAGACAGTTTGCCAAAGAAAAATTTGAAAGAAGTGGAAGAAACCTTAGCTTTCATGCCATTCCCTTCCCTTTCGTCCCACCTTGCTCTATATGTTGCTGTTTTCCTGGGACCCAGGAATCAGTCTGGGATGACTGTTACTATTCCTGATTACATCTCTTCTGTCTCCCTACTTTGCAGATTGAGATCAGATTCATGAAGCCAGGTGAGAATTATAGTACTATTAAAATACAGTTTAATTTTTCATTTCTGGTAAAGCTGGTTTGGAGAGTTTAGCTTAGACTCATATTTACTGTGTTCCTTCTTGCTTTATCTGCCCAGATGATTGCCTAGCACCTAAAAAACTGTAGGTCTCTCCTGCAGGTACAGAAAGCCCTGTCTCAGAAAGATTTCCTCATAGGATTTGGAAGGGAAAGGAAAACTTTCTCTTCTTGACAGATAGATTCAAGAATCAGTGAGAGCTCAGGGGTGGGGCCTGTCTGGAATATTGACCTTTATTCTTTTTTTTTTCTCATTTATTATTTTTTTATTGGAGTATAATTACTTTACAATGTTGTTATTAGTTTCTGCTGTAGAACAAAGTGAATCAGCTATACGAATACATATATCGCCTCTCTCTTGAATCTTCCTCCCCCATCCCCATCCCCATCCCCATCCCAACCCTCTAGGTTATCACAGATCTGAGCTCCCTGTGCTATACAGCAGCTTCCCACTAACTATCTAATCTTACCTCAGCCATTAGCTAAGTCACTTTGCTCTAAGGAGTGAAGTGAAGTTGCTCAGTCATGTCTGACTCTTTGTGACCCCGTGGACTATAGCCTACCACGCTCCTCTGTCCATGGGATTTTCCAGGCAAGAGTACTGGAGTGGGTTGCCATTTCCTTCTCCAGAGGATCTTCCTGACCCAGGGATCGAACCTGGGTCTACTGCATTGTAGGCAGACTCTTTACTGTTTGAGCCACCAGGGAAGTCCACTTTGCTCTAGGAGGAACTAACTGATAAAATAGGGAGAAAGCAAAGTGTCCCTTTAATCCGTTTTCTCCTACTTAGAGGAGAGAAAGTTCTATTGTCCTGGCAGAGGGGGAAATAAGCAGCTGTCCTCTCATCAGTTAAGTGTGTGTTGGGGTAATAGTATTTTGCAGGCTAGCGTAGTTGCCTAATCACCATTTATACAGTTGGAACTGAGCATATTCCTTGGAACTAGCTAAACCTCTTAACAGTTTTTAAGTGGGTGCTCATTTCATCCTGTGGTTAAATATTAACATATAGATTATTCAAGTCCATTTCCTCACTTGTTTTACTCCTCAAACATTGATTGAGGGCCTAGTCTGTAGCAGACACTGGGTGTGGCTCTCAGGATTCAGCAATGAACAAGAATGGGTCCTGATGCTCATGGGATTTACATCTTAGAAAGAGAGGGCATGTACAATTACAGTAAAGCTTAATGAACATTAGAAAGCATAGAGTATTAGGCACACAGAAGACAGAGAACTAATCTAAGAGGGTCAGGGAAGTGATGTTTATGAGCTAAGGTCACAAAGTAGAATAGGAAGTAGCCAGAAAAAAGAAAAGAATGAGGATGAGCAAGAATGGTTCAGACAGAAAGAATGCATGGAAAGGCCTAGAAGGGAGAGAGAGAGTGTGCATGTGTGCTAACTCGCTTCAGTTGTGTCTGACTCTTTGCGACCCCATGGACTATGAAACCCCAGCAGGCTCCTCCGTCCGTGGGATTCTCCAGGCAAGAATACTGGAGTGGGTTGCCATGCCCTCCTCCAGGGGATCTTCGGGGCCAGGGATTGAACCCGTGTCTCCTGCATGTCCTGCATTGGCAGGTGGGTTCTTTACCACTAGTGCGACCTGGGAAGCTCGAGAGTGTGGTGTATGCTAAAGTACTAATTTTCAAACTGCATTGCCTAAGCTCTGACCAGGAAATTATAAAATCAGCTTAGTGGTTGTGACCTGCATGTTTTTAAAAAGAAATAAAATAAATGTGTCATATACTGATACTTTAGTAAATGGCAGTGTATAAAAGTTTGTAAATCCCTACAATAGAGGAACAGAAGTGCAGTGTGACCACAACCCAAGATCCTGGGTAGGTGGGGATGATGACATAAGATTTAGTTACCCTTTTCAAGATTTTCTTGTAAAGATTTTGGATTTCTCTTACAGGAAATGAGAAGCCATCCAAAAGTTTTAGTCAGCACCTGCATAGATTAATATTTTCTAAGGATCCCTTTGAATACCTAGGTTTCCTTTATTCAAACATAAATGCCACCTTCCTTGGCCTTGACAGGTATTCCAAAATCTGGTTCCAGTCTCTTCTAAAAGCATATTTCTGCTTTTGATATTGGAACTTCTCATTTCATAAAGATTTGTGGTTTATAAACATGCCTTTGCACCAAGAGAGAGAGAGGCCCATGAAAGCAGATCTTTCTTCTGTCTTGTTCACACAGAAGCATAGTGCCCTGTGCCCGGCAGGGACTAAGCAAATCTTTGCTGATAGAATCTGAATACCCTTAATTTTAGAACTGTCACATAGTAGTAGAAGTGACCTTGATATTTCTAGCCATCCTTGCTTTTAGAACTTTTACTTATTAGTACGAATGACCTTGATGTCTAGCAATCCTTGCTTTTGGAAAAAAGAAAAAGGGTTTATTAGAAATTCTTTTTGCCCAGTTGGAAACCTTAGTGATGGAACCCCATTCACTTATTTAAAAGATAATTTAGTAGAAAGTGCTCTTATACTATTTTAAAACAGTAATAGAGATAAGAAGAACAACACACTTTCTGACTTTGGGGTTTCACCTTCCAAGGAGTACAGAGCATTAACCGATTGTTCACAGGCAGACGCAGTCCAGCAACCATTTATATTTTGTTTGAACAGACAGGCATTCTCTGAGCCCTCACCAAAAGGTAGTTTTATAGAGATGGCTGGGAACAAGAGAATAAATTAGATCAAGATGTATCAATCATAGGAGCTTAATGGAGAGGCAACACAAAATAGATTTTGATCTTAGAAGTAAAAATAGAACATCCTTATACCTCATAGAACTTCCAAATAAGAATTTAATGATGTTATTTGTTGCCAGAGAATGATTGTACTGTCACAGTACTGTGACTTCACAGAATTAGATTGTGAAACCCAACTGTGAAGAAAGATTCTTTCAGTGTATGGTTTTGATAAGTGGCAAGAGAAGTTATGAAAAATTCATGAAAGGTAGAGCGCTTTCAAGTTCTGTTTCAGATTTCTCTTTAATACATTTTTCGAGATGTGGAAACTTTGCTGATTAGTTTGATAAATTAGATTTTATGTATCTTAATCATGAACGCTGGAATCAAAATCTTGCTACTGTGGAATGGCATTTAAAAAATACTCATTGAATTTTGTATTTTTTTATGTTTAGAGAGTCTTATTTTAAACCAAGTATTATAGAACTTAGATGGAAACCATTAACTTGTATAAATTTATCCTAAGCAAATCATTCTAAATATGGGAAAGTCTTATGCACAGAGATGTTCATTTTCATTGCGATGTAATTTAGTTTAAAAAGTATCCTGCAATTATAAGTAAGTGATTCATTAAAATGTAGCAATCCACTTGAAGAAATTGAACCATTAAAAAAGCCTTTTTTTAGAGCAATGGTGTCGTATTTATTTTTAAAGTCTAGAAAGTAACAAGTGCTCAATATAAACAACAGTTCAAATAATATAAAAATAAGCGAGATTTAAAAAGTGAAAATATTACTTCAAGTCCCTCCTTACTATGTTCCCCAACCTAGGCCAACCCAGAGGTCAGTGCTCTGAGCCCGTTGGCATCTGTGCTTCCAGACATTTTTCTAACCCAGGGTTTTTCAGATTGTGGTCCAAGGAGGGCCTTTGGAGTCTTCTCAAGTCAGATAAGGTGGGGACTGAGTGGGGCTTCAGAGTACCTGTTTTCTATCAATATAGTGGGGTTTCACGTCGGGTTTAATTTAAACAGAGAATTCTCCTGCATTAAAATAAATGTTTAAAAACAAATCAGCCTAATTCAGAAAAGGAAATCCTAACCCCCCGGAAAGGAATTCCACGCCTTCGGTTTACCGTTTTGGCTGCTTGGTGGTTGGATCTTCTGCTCTGACCTGCCTGCTCATTTCCCCAGGATTTGTCTGCCTGGTTACCAGCCCCCTTGTTAGAATGCACTTTCCCCTCGTTTTTCCCATCTCTCTAACTCTTACTTATTATTTAAGGTTCAACTCATCATCATTTCTTTTGTTCCTTTTAACATTTTCAGTGGACGCCACCTACGTAATACTGAATGGGGCTTCCCTGGTGGCTCAGTGGTAAAAAATCTGCCTGCTGATGCAGGCGACGCAAGTTGATTGGGGAAGACCCCCTGGAGGAGGAAATGGCCACCCACTCCAGTGTTCTTGCCTGTAGAATCCCATGGGCAGGAGAGCCTGGCTGACTACAGTTCATGGTGTTGCAGAAGAGTCAGACACGACTTAGCGACTAGACGACGAGTGGGGACTATACAGAATTTCGTATCAAGAGCTCACAGACTAGTAAAAGGCAACGGAACTTCATATAAGTAAGTGCAGTTACTGTAAAGCAAGAGCATTTGAGGGGCAGATATTAAAGATATAAATAGTCTCTTTTACACTATCTTATATAGCACTTTTAAGTGTCTGACTCTTTGCAACCCTGTGGACTGTAGCTAACCAGGTTCCTCTGTCCATGGATTTCTCCAGGCAAGAATACTGGAGTGTGGCACTTATAAAATGGTCAATTTATGGTATGATTACATTTCTGGGTCTTCAGTAACTGTTCGTTTACTGAGTAAGACAAGACAATGTACTTGTGAATTAGGGAGTGAGACATGGGAAGAAGCAGTTTCCATTCCTGTGCCATCAATTGTGTTCAAAGAGAGCTTGAATCTAGTTTAATCGATCCAGTGCTGGGCGTGAGTGGACTTGGGAGGGAGCACTAGCAGGCCTGGGTTCTGTATTCCTCAGCTCCGACCACTCCCGCTGCTGTACGGGGGATGCCTGTCATTTCTTCTTATCGTTAGCTTGTTCGAAAGTTGTGAATTTGAGTCCTGTGTCTTTATTTATTTTGAAAATATTTATTTATTTTTGGCTTTGCTGGGCTTCGTTGCTGTGCAAGCTTTCTCTAGTTGCAGAGAGCGGAGGATACTCTCTTGTTGCAGAGCACAGGCTCTCGGTGCGAGGGGTTCAGTAGTTGTGTCATGCAGGCTCCAGAGCACAGGCTCAGAAGTTGCCGCCCATGGGCTTAATTGCTTCTCAGTATGTGGAATCTTCCTGGATTAGGGGTTGAACCCATGTCTCCTGCCTTGGCAGGTAGAGTCTTTAGCACGGAGCCAGCAGGGAATCCTGCTGCTGCTGCTAAGTCGCTTTAATCGTGTCCGACTCTGTGCGACCCCATAGACGGCAGCCCACCAGGCTCCCCCCGTCCCTGGGATTCTCCAGGCAAGAACACTGGAGTGGGTTGCCATTTCCTTCTCCAAGGCATGAAAGTGAAAAGTGAAAGTGAAGTCGCTCAGTCGTGTCTGATTCTTCGTGACCCCATGGACTGCAGCCCACCAGGCTCCTCCGTCCATGGGATTTTCTAGGCTCTTTATTTCACTTTATAACTTAGGCATATTACTTAACCTTTCTGAGACTGTTTCCTGAGCTGCGGTGTATGAACATATCTATCTCCTAGGTTTTCAGAAAAGATTACACAAGTACATACCAACGAAGCCTCTTCTTTTTGCTTTCAGTGGTTTTGTTGTCTTAGCAGAAGATCCCCAACCTTTTTGGCACCAGGCACCAGTTTTGTGGAAGACAGTTTTTCCATGGATCAGGGAGGGGGTGGTTTTTTCTGAAATGATTCAAGTGCATTACATTTATTGTGCACTTTATTTCTATTATTACTATATCAGCTCCACTCAGATTATCAGGTATTAGATCCCAGAGGTTGGGGACCCCTGTTCTAAAGAATGAGTGATTGTTCTCCTTTCTTTGGGGTTTAAGTTTTTAAATATTTTATAGGACGTATGGATTAGACTCTAGTTCTTTTTTTTTTCTGGCCATGCCATACATCTTTCAGGATCTTAGGTCCCGGACCAGGGATTGAACCTGTGCCCCTTGTACTGAAAGCATGAAGTCTAACCACTGAACCGCCAGGGAAGTCCCTGACTAGTTCTTTGAAGAAGTGTTTGTTTGTTTGTTTGTTTTTTAGTTCAAGAGTGGCTTTTTGATAAGCTATTCATATTCCTGGTAAGGTACAAATAAACAGTATAGGAAGGTAATTAGGCCAACATTTAGTGGCGAAATAAATCTTTTTCATTATTAGCCAGTGTATTCTCCTGGGATTTTAAGCAGACTGTGGTATCTGTGATCAAGAAAGCAAAATTAACAGGTAGTACCAGAGTCCACAGCCTGGCCTACTTGCTTCATTTTATGTGCCGCTTTCCTCTGTCTTTTACATAACAAACAAAGAATTTTTATGGTAACATTCTAGTACTTTTGGAAAAAGAAAAGTCGGAAAATTCTTGTCTGTTATTTCTGGATTGTGGGTTTCAGAATAACCCCAGGCAAACTCATGATGGATTCTTTGTAATATTTCTTGCTCTGGTTGAGTAGACTTAGTTCTCTAATCTAGAATAAACCTTACAGTGATGGTTTAAGGTTGTTTGTTTTATTTGTAAATTATAAAAATGTTACTTAGATATCTTTTTAGAAGTAAAAAAGTACATTAGATGTGATATTTAAATATAACAACAGTATTAGAGCTACTTCCTATTCCAGGTTTCATTTTCTTTTTTTCTTTTAGGAGATGGTGGTTTCCTGAAGCCTGTGTTGTTCAGTATCTATAATATGTACCATTTGATCTCTGTATATACTAGTCGTTATGAAAGTGAAAGTGAAGTCGCTCAGTTGTGTCTGACTCTTTTCGACCCCATGGACTGTAGCCTACCAGGCTCCTCTGTCCATGGGATTTTCCAGGCAACAATACCGCAGTGGATTGCCATTTCCTTCTCCAGGGGATCTTCCCAACCCAGGGATTGAACCCAGGTCTCCCGCATTGTAGACAGACGCTTTACCATCTGAGCCACCAGGGAAGTCATTATAGATATATAATACTTTATAGCATGCTGGCAGTTTAATTTAATGAAAAGTAGGATGGGACAGTGTACAAAATGTAAATATTAAACTTCAGTTGACTTTTTAGAGAAAGTTGAAACAAAACAGTTGATCTGAAAATTATAAGGCAGGGGTTTAATATAGCGAAGTGTAACTGGTATATTCCTAATTATGAGGAGAAAGAGGTAGAAAGTTAGATTATGAGCCTATAAAAAGTGTAGAGTAATAGTGATGGGTCATGATGATGATAACTAGCTAATATTTATTGAAGACTCAATACACTGTTCTGAGCATATTACATGTAGTAAAGTACTTAATCTTCACAGTAACACGTGGAGGAGATATTTTTCCCTTGAAGAAACTGAGGAATAGAGGCATAAGTCCCATAACTAGTGAAAGCCAGAATTTAAGCCAAACCAGGGTTTCCCTGGTGGCTCAGTGGTAAAGAATCCTCCCGCAATGCAGGTCACGCGGGTTCAGTGCTGGCCTGGGTTGGGAAGATGCCCTGGAGGAAGAAGTGGCAACCCACTCCAGTATTCTTGCCTGGGAAGTCCCATGGACAGAGGAGCCTAGTGGGCTACAGACCAGGGGGTCGAAAAAGAGACAGCACTTACCGACTAAACAACAACAACAAAGTTTGACTTTGGAGGCCAACCTCTTAACTACTGTCAGTATCTTTAGTGTGTTGACACTTCTTCACATTTAATTTTTTGCAAGCAAATCATCTCTCTTAATTGAAGTGTGAATATTTGCTGAATAAGTCACTTGACATATCCCCATAAAACCACTCAATGCAAGTCATGTTATCAGTCAATTCATCTAATGAAAACATGGCAAATATCTCAGGAAGCTTTGTACAGTTTCAAACATGGCATAAAGCATTTGCCGGTGATTCCATGTGAATAATACAACTTTGAACAAGCAGTTAATATTGTCCCTTTCAAAATGTGTTAGACTGAAATCTATGTATTCAGGTCTGAGATTTTGATTATGCATAGATTTTATCATCTGAGTTTAAACTCATATTGTTCCTTGGAAAAAAGCCTATTCTTTCCTCAGTCTCTGGGCCAGTGCTTAATAGACAGTCCTGCTTCCCTGGTGACTCAGACGGTGAAGAATGTGCCTGCAATGCGGGAGACCTGGGTTTGATTCCTGGGTCAGGAAGATCCCCTGGAGAAGGACATGGCAACCCACTCTGGTATTCTCACCTGGAGAATCCCATGGACAGAGGAGCCTGGCGGGCTACAGTACATGGGGTCGCAAAGAGCTGGATACAACTGAGCGACTAAGCACACATGCAGGCATGTGTTTGAGCATTAGTGAGGGGGCACCAAAAGCCACAAAAACATTTAAATAATGTTTTTTAATTTTTTATATATGTATATATATCTCAGATTATTTTCCATTATAGGTTACTACAAGATATTGAATATAGTTTCCTGTGCTGAATAGTAGATCCTTGTGGCTTCTCTGTTTTATGTATGGGGGTTTGTATCTGTTAATCTCATCCTTCTAATTTATCACTTCCCCTCCCTCCCTTCCCCTTTGGTAACCATGTGCTTTTCCCCCATGATTGTGAGTCTGTTTTCTGTTTGGTTTATAGATTGATTTGTATTATTTTTTAAGATTCCACATATAGTGATATCATATATTTGTTTTTCTCTGACTTACTTCACTCAGTATAATCTCTAGGTCCATCCGTGTTGCTGCAAATGGCATTGTTTCTTTTTTATTATTATTACATTCATCATTGAATAATATCCATTAATCTGTCAGTGGACATTTAGGTTGCTTCCATGTCTTGGCTGTTGTAAATAGTCCTGCTATGAACACTGAGGTGAGTTAGAATTTTCATATTTTCTGGATATTATGCCCAGGAGTGAGACTGCTAGATCATATGGTAACTCTATTTTCAGTTCTTTTTTAAGGAACCTTCATATTTTCCATAGTGACTGCACCAATTTACATTCCCACATACACAAAAAAACCACAACAAAACGCTGTGGGAGGGTTTGCTTTTCTGCACACCCTCTTCAACATTTATTATTTTTAGACTTTTTGGTGGTGGCCATTCTGACCAGTGTGAATGGTACTTCATTGTGGTTTTGATTTGCATCTCTCTAATATGTTGTTGCCTGTTGGCCATCTGTTAATGTTTTGTAGTCTTTAAAGAAACAATGAGATGGTCTTTCTAGGAAAAGTCACAGCTTGTTATGACTCTTACTTTGTTTGGAGTTATTATCATTTTGAATTATTGAGGGAAAGTCCATTTTGAATTGTGTGTGATGGATCATGGGAGAGACACACCATGGACTTGGTGGCACCCTGGCCCTGCCTTGGAGCTTGGTGGGGTAGATGCAGTTATGTATCCACGATCATCTAACAATATAAAATATAATGAAATCACTTCTATGAATACAGGAAAATGTTAGTTTTCTGGGAGCTGTTTAGGATGTGTTAATGAATGAACACTATTGCCTTTTAGTCGTGTTCCTGTTGGGAAACTGTGGAGGGGGATAAAGTAGGAAAAATAAATTTTAGAGCCCCTGAGAGTTTTAGAAAGATGAAATTATAAGTAGCTGTTATAAATAACTTTGTAGAATACTGATAAGAAAGTCTTTAGATATTTTACAAAATGCAAAAGCAGGATGCCAAACAGTGTGTATAATATGAGTGTATTTTTGGTTTAAACATATATGTGTATATAGAAAAAATATAGCAAAGTTAGCATATATACTATTATATCATCAGGGATTATCTCTGGATAGTGAGTTTCTAAAATAAACAATTCTTGTTTGTCTTTTGGGCTTCTCCTCCACCCCCTTTTTTTGGAATTTAACACATATTCTGTGAAAAACAGAATAGTAAAAGAGAACTCTGTGCCAGTGGATGTCAGAAACACCATTTCAAATGAGCTGAGAAAGAAAGGTAGTCAAGTGATTTTAACTACATGAGGATAATTTTAGTTTGAACTTCAAGTTGGACTTAAAGCCTTTGGGCTCCTTTTTTTTTTTTTTAAGTTGTATTTGAACAAAAAAGTATGCAGCCCTGACCAAAGCGTAGACATGGTTTCAGAGAGTAAAGATACTGGAAGAGTTAGATCATTCTTGGGGTTGATGCCAAAATAGTTGACTAATGTAACACCGTGTACCTGTGGTTCACCTTTTCTGCGAAGAGTCTGTTGCCGTGAGTTTGTGTGCTTGAGTGGACTTCACAGCACCGGCTACCAGGGAGCAATACTGAGGGAAAGTCCAATCTGGGAACGTGGAAGATTGGCTTCATCTCCCTGGGTGATGCCATGGTGACGGTGTCCCAGTGAGGGAAGGTGATGCTAGACCCCCACCTGAGGAAGACCTGGCTCCATGTGGGGGCTGTCCTGTTCCATCACCTAGTGGAAGGTAGAGTAATTTAGTGTGGCTTGCTCGTCTGGATGTAGTGTGCCACTTCACCTCCGGGATGAGGGGAGGAACCAGGGTCCCTAGAGGAATATAGTGCTCTGAGTAAATACTGGGAATGGAATCACCGTGAAAATGATGGGGCACTCTTGGTCTTCAAAGAAAGAAAAATGTTGACCTTACCCATGGCATATCATGTTTCCCTTTGCCTTTTCTTAGAAAGAAGATTTTTGCTTTGACATATGATTATCTTTTCTGTACTTCACAATTCTGGAAGATTTTATATTCAGCTTTCAGTTTACTTATGCAAAGAATAAAGTATATCTTCTAAGTTGTCTGCAGAAGTGTGTTCGGATTTTTCAAACTGAATTCTCTATAAGAGTATAAGGATGTGATTTCAGTTCAGTTCAGTCGCTCAGTTGTGTCCGACTCTGCGACCCCATGAATTGCAGCACGCCAGGCCTCCCTGTCCATCCCCAACTCCCGGAGTTCACTCAGACTCACGTCCATCGAGTCGGTGATGCCATCCAGCCATCTCATCCTCGGTCGTCCCCTTCTCCTCCTGCTCCCAATCCCTCCCAGCATCAGAGTCTTTTCCAGTGAGTCAACTCTTTGCATGAGGTGGCCAAAGTACTGGAGCTTCAGCTTTAGCATCAGTCCTTCCAAAGAAATCCCAGGGTTGATCCCCTTCAGAATGGACTGGTTGGATCTCCTTGCAGTCCAAGGGACTCTCAAAGTTTTCTCCAACACCACAAGTTCAAAAGCATCAATTCTTCTTCGCTCAGCCTTCTTCACGTCCAACTCTCACATCCATACATGACCACAGGAAAAACCATAGCCTTGACTAGACGGACCTTTGTTGGCAAAGTAATGTCTCTGCTTTTGAATATACTATCTAGGTTGGTCATAACTTTTCTTTCAAGGAGTAAGCGTCTTAAGGCTAAAATATGGAAGTATACTCTGTAGAGAGTTCTGAATAATAATTTCTCCTCATTTGAAATGCCAGAGTTCATCTTATCCTATTATGTTACCTAGTATCTATATTTAAGTATTTCAGATTTATAAATGCCAGAGAAAACCAGTAAGGAAATGTATTATTTATGTTTTATTCTCATGTACACTGCCTTTTACACCAAGGAGTTGAGTCATTTTATAAAAACAGCTACAAGAAGTACTGTTTTTTTTTAAAAAGTGATGAAGCCAGTACAAGAGAAAATAAAACTAAGAATGTAACATTCAGTTCAGTTCAGTTGCTCAGTTGTGTCCGACTCTTTGCGACCCCATGAATCGCAGCACGCCAGGCCTCCCTGTCCATCACCAACTCCCGGAGTTCACTCAGACTCACGTCCATCGAGTCCGTGATGCCATCCAGCCATCTCATCCTCGGTCGTCCCCTTCTCCTCCTGCCCCCAGTCCCTCCCAGCATCAGGGTCTTTTCCATTGAGTCAGCTCTTCGCATGAGGTGGCCAAAGTATTAAGGTGAATAAATTGATCATGAGTTTGAGTTTCAGATGTGGCTGTAGGTTTCCTGTTGCTGAAATAAAGTAAAAGGGTGGCTCAGGCTTTGTTTTGTTTTGTTTTTGGCCATGTGGCTTGTGGGATCCTAGTTCTTCAACCAGGAGACCAAGGATTGAACCTGGACACCGTGCAGTGGGAGCTGGGAGTCCTAACCACTGGACCACCAGGGAAGCCTAAAGGGTGCCTCAATCCTTATTAAAGAAAAAGAAAAATGCCAGTTTTCAGTAGCAAGGCTTTCTTAGTATAATTTTTAAGTAAAGTTTTATCTGATTTTCTCTAGGGGTGATTGATAAGGTGACGTTCTTAGCAATGTGTGCTCACTCAGTCATGTCCGACTCTTTGCGACCCCGTGAACTATAGCCTACCAAGCTCTTCTGTCCATAGAATGTTCCAAGCAAGAATACTGAAGCGAATTATCATTTCCTACTGTAGTTGATCTTCCTACCCAGGGACTGAACCTGCATTGCCTGCTTTGGCAGGCAGATTCTTTACCACTGAGCTACCTTTGAAGCCTGCTCTTAGCAATAGTTTGCAGGAAATTAATGAAAGTTAATTGCAAGAGCATCATTAATTGGTAGTTTTTTTTTTTAAATAAGATACATGTAAGAAATGTTTTAAAATGGTAGAAATATACTTTTCTTGTTGCTTAAAAGCAGTTTCTCTACTTCAAAACAGATTTCTGTGCTTTAACTTCTTTGTTATTTGACCATTAACTCAATTATTTCAAATAGTAGTACTGATATTTCTGATTATTGTCTACTACCTGTATTGTTGTTGTTAAGTCAGACTCTTTGAGACCTCCCCCCACCAGACTACAGCATGCCAGGCTTCCCTGTCCTTCACTCTCTCTCAGAGTTTGCTCAAACTCTTGTCCATTGAGTCAGTGATGCCATCCAACCATCTCATACTCTGCTGCCCCCTTCTCGTCCTCCCCTCAATCTTTTCCAGGATCAGGTTCTTTTCCATTGAATTGGCTCTTCAAATTAGACCTTCAGCTTCACCATCAGTTCTTCCAATGAATATTCGAGGTTGATTTCCTTTAGGAGTGACTGGTTTGATCTCCTTGCTGTCCAAGAGACTCTCAAGAGTCTTTTCCAATACCACAGTTCAAAAGCACCAATTCTTTGGTGCTCAGCCTTGTTTATGGTCCAGCTTTCACGTTGATGCATGACTAATGGAAAAATTATAGCTTTGACTGTATGGATATTTGTTGGCAAAGTGATGTTTCTGGTTTTTAAAACACTGTCTAGGTTTGTCATAGTTTTCTTCCAAGGAGCAAGTGTCTTTTAATTTCATGGCTGCAGTTACCATATTATAAAAATATTTATGTATTGTTATTAATCTAACCAAAATATCTAGTAAAATGATTTGTTTTTCACTTTTCAGTTGGGTTTGGTAGGGGCTAAATCTAATCTAACTGTTGGCACTTGGTAGAATAGACTGTTCTGTTTATGCAATACACTTTGTTCTTTGGATGCACACTCTATTTATTCTGTCAACATTTTCTCAATAAGCAGAAATGGTTCAACTGTGGATTTTGTTTTAGTTGATTCATTGGCTTGTCTTTGATTTATCCTTCTTCTAAATAAAGCATTCTTTTAAAAGTGACTTTTTTTAAAGTGGGATTGAGGGTTGTGATTCTGAAAACAAAATCAGTTGTCTGGGTCTGGTTTCCTTTGAAAAATTATTTGAAGTGTATTGAGGATTTATTATACAGAGGCTTTATTATACCCACTGACTCTCTGGACTTAAATTCTTTACAAATGTTTAGCTGTCTTTTAGGCCTGTAGAAACTTTGACTGTTACTCTTTTTTATCTGTGGGTAGCCATAGAATGACTGACTGTTTTATGGAATCAGCTAGCTTTTGGATAGCAGGAGCTGAATCATTCCCATGATTTCTCAAGCTTTTGTGTTTGTTAGAAACTATCAGGACAGCCAGATCAATAAAGTTTGACATCACTACCTATTACATAAATGAAACCTGTGTGAATGCTTAAATTCACTTTAAGTAGACTGTTTCCAGTTTAAATTAAAAAAAAACTCAATTTTTTTTTTTTTTTAAGGAGCTAACTCTGTGCATTTGAGCCAAAACAAAAAAAGGAGTTGGGGAGAGATACTTCATTCTACTTTAGAGGTGAGCCTTTTCATCAGGGAGGACAGTATTTGTGAGGTAGCATGTTTTATATTTCAATTTCCAAGTACTTTAAGTGCCCTGAACATTGATAGAAATTGTGAGATAAGATAAAGTGGATTGCCATTGTTTGGACCAGTTTGAGACTTATGCACATGGAGTTTGTGGGATAGTTACTGACTGGATGCACCTTTGTTGTTTAGAATCCTTGCCTTGGGGTTGTTCCTTTTCCTTGGTTAACTACAGGAAATGGGCAAAAAAAAGATCCATACATTTGTGTTTTTCCAGGTTATGTGGTTCCCTCCATAGGTTGTGCCTGACTTTTTGCAGCCCCATAGACTGGGGCATACCAGGCTTCAATGTCCTTCACTGTCTCCCAGAGTTTGCTCAAACTCTGTCCATTGAGTCAGTGATGCCATCCAATCATTTCATCCTCTGTCATCCCCTTCTCCTCTTGCCTTCAGTCTTTCCCAGCATCAGGGTCTTTTCCAGTGAGTCAGTTCTTTGTATCAGGTGGACAAAGTATTGAAGCTTCAGCTTCAGCATCAGTCCTTCCAGTGAATATTCAGGGTTGATTTCCTTTAGGACTGACTGGTTTGATCTCCTTGCTGTCTAAAGGAGTCTCAAGAATTTTCTCCAACACCACAATTTGAAAGCATCGATTCTTTGGTGCTCAGCCTTCTTTTATTGTCCAACTCTCACATCCATATGTGACTACTGGAAAAACCAACTGGATACTATGAATTATATATACCTCTGCCAAGCAGCAGTAATATTGGTACATTTGGAGTTCTGGAGATTTCTTTTTCATTGCCATATTGATTTTTAACTTTTGAGGGTCAAGTGATATAGCAAGTATCATCAGATAAAGAAGATGTTCTCTTTGCCCTGTAGGAATTGGCAATGGGAAACCAAATGGATACCTTTTATTTCTATTTCTGAAACTTTCTTTTCTTTTTTTTTAAATTTTATTATTTATTATTATTTTTCACTTTACAATATTGTATTACATGATAGGAAGATTGCTTACTGTTTTGGACATTTAATTTTGACTGTGTTTTTTTTCCTCTCTGTACTCTGAACTCTACATTAATTTAGGTAGATTTCTCTGAGGTGGTCAATTTTTATGGTGACCTTTTGAATGAGGCCAAAGTTCCAGAACATTAGGAACAGTGGTAGAACGTATAGGGACAACTGAATAAAAGGAATTTGGTTGAATAGAGGAAGCTTAAAGAAGAATAAGAGATAATAATTTAGCTGATTTAGGAAATTGAGTAGAAACAATTAGTTTGAAACAATTAGGAACCCAAAATCAGCATGTAGGGAGCCCTGTGGATGAGAATAGTGAAGTCAAAGGGTTAAAAATGAGAAATGATGGGCCTTTCCTGGCAGTCCAATAGTTAAGACTCCACACCTCTAATGCAGGGGACCTGGATTTGATCCCTAGTACAGAAACAAGATCCTGCATGCTGATAGTGCTGCCAAAAAAAAAAAAAATTTTTTTTTTTAAATGAGATTTTATTTTAGTAGTAGCTGTTGGACTAGCTCAAATGGGGAATAGAGCTCTTCAGTATGATTTAGTAGTCAAGGCTGTGGTAGCCATGCTTGGGACTAGGGTGACCTTGTGGGTTCTGATGTGTTCTCCAGGAAGAAGAGTTTGACAGTGGGTTTATGGCAGGACAGCAGAAAGCTGGCGTCAGAGTGAACATGAGAAGACCAAAGGGGGTATTGTTTAAGAGCTGTTTGGGATATGTGCTGATAAAAGTGATTTGATGGTCAATTCTTCAGGAAAATGGAGTTTGGGGATAAGAAATGGAGAAGCTAAGGAATTCAGGTGACCAAACTGGGTATCAAAAAGACTATTGAGACTTTTAAAAGTAGTTTTTGCTTAAATGGAAATAGTAATCATTGAAATCAATGAGGATTTATGTTTACATAGGTTTTACTCTTTAAATGGAAATAGTGAAACAAAACGGATCAGCCATAAAGGCAGCCTGCTGTTTGGGTGCTGCAAAAAAGCAAATTATTATAAATAGATATAATCCTTCTTTGTGAACCTGCTATCCAGTGAAACAAGTCACTACTTACTGGGTATTGTTAAAAAAAAATGTGCCAAAAAATTTTTTTAAATAAGAAAATAATTTGTACAACATCAGCTAAGGTCTCATTTTGTCTGGCATGAAATCTGACTTAACGACCGCATAATACATCCTGTTTGGTGACTATCTACATCTTCTAACAAACAAATGTAGAATACATATATTCAGAGGAAGTGAAAAGCAGAATGCACACTTGGAGAGTGGCAAAACTAACAATACATAATAACCATAATCTGCCTTGACTTCTAGGTCATTTAGTGTGAATATATATGTATGACAGTGCTGTGACAAGTTCTGAGATTTTTGACTAAATACTTTCATCTTTTTGTTCTAATGGGAAGATAAAGTATTAAACTTCCATGTATTGCCTTTCTTAGTAATGAGGCTTGTCATAAGTCTAACTCAGTTGCTCTGATGAGTTTTTCAAGTGTATTATTTAACCTTTGCAAAGGTACAGATTGCTTCCTCCAGCACAATGGGCAGATTTTCTCCAAGATACTGATTTAGTAAATCAGCACACATGCAATTCTTTTTCTTAACTTTTAAAAACAAGCAATTTTAACATTATTATTATTTTTGTAATTGCAGTTGAATTAGTCAGGACTGTCTGATATTAGTTTGTTTTCCTTTAAGTCAGTGGTTCCCTAACACAACTCTCTGATTAATGTTGGCCCATGACAGAGCTTCCACAGGAAGCAAGGAGTGAGTTCTTAATAAACCTAAATGTATTCAATGGAAAGGCTTTTAGTCTAAGAGTTTGTCCTTTCTACTTGTTTGGTGTTAAAATGTACACTTATATTTTAAAGGAAAAATCATTGTTAACTTGATCAAATTTGAGGGGAAATATGGTTACCGAGATCTAAATGTTTGGAAAACACTCTTTTAGAGCTCTTTAACCATAGATGGAATCCTTACATGCTCAGTATATCAGAGAGACTCTATTAAACTAAAATAGATGGGAATATTTGGGTTAGATTCTTTTTTAAGATGCGTGCTTTTGAGTTTAGTTTTCATTAAATCTTGCTGTGGTAGTGAACAATCCTGAACCCTTGGTGGCTTTCAGCAGCAAAGCTTTCTTTCTCTCCTCCTACATGTTACCCGTAGGTTGCTGCAGATGACTTCCGTACCTGCAGCTCTGGGTATTATCTTTGTCCCAGGACTCAGTCTGAACCTTGGACATGTTGTTCCCATGTCGGAGGGGAAAGAAGGTAGAGTTTAACTGCTTTTGTTTGTAGGTGTTGTTGCTTCCTGAGTCGTCTGCCCAGACTTGATGTCAGTAGAGATGAGGCAGTGTAATCCTCACATACTCCCTGCAGGTAATTTGGCAACAGGCAGAGATGACAGTCCTCTTACAGGAGGGAAGCAATAATGGGGAGTAATAAAATCTGTCACAGAATCATTCAGACCAAGGCACACATGCCAAATAATCAAAATGTTCCATTTGAATGCAGAGTTCCAAAGAATAGCAAGGAGAGATAAGAAAGCCTTCCTCAGTGATCAGTGCAAAGAAATAGAGGAAAACAATAAAATGGGAAAGAATAGAGACTGCTTCAAGAAAATTAGAGATACCAAGGAAACATTTCATGCAAAGATGGGCACAATAAAGGACAGAAATGGTATGGACCTAATAGAAACAGAAGATATTGAGAAGAGGTGGCAAGAATACACAGAAGAACTATACAAAAAAGATCTTCATGACCCAGATAACCATGATGGTGTGATCACCCACCTAGAGCTAGACATCCTGGAGTGCGAAATCAAGTGGGCCTTAGGAAGCAACACTACGAACAAAGCTAGTGGAGGTGATGGAGTTCCAGTTGAGCTATTTCAAATCCTAAAAGATGATGCTGTGAAAATGCTGTACTCAATATGCCAACAAATTTGGAAAACTCATAAGAGGCCACAGTACTGGAAAAGATCAATTTTCTTTCCAATCCCAAGAAGGGGAATGCCAAAGAATGCTCAAACTACTGCACTGTTGCACCCATCTCACACATTAGCAAAGTAATCATCTAAATTCTCCAAGCCAGGCTTCAACAGTATGTCAACTGTGAACTTCTAGATGTTCAAGCTGGTTTTAGAAAAGGCAGAGGAACCAGAGATCAAACTGCCAACATCTATTGGATCATCAAAAAAGCAAAGAGTTCCAGAAAAACATCTCCTTTACTGACTACGCCAAAGCCTTTGACTGTGTGGATCACAACAAACTGTTGGAAAATTCTTAAAGAGATGAGAAGTTTGTATGCAGGTCAAGAAGCAACAGTTAGAACTGGGCATGGAACAAGAGACTGGTTCCAAATCAGGAAAGGAGGACTCAAGGCTGTATATTTTCACCCTGCTTATTTAACTTATATGCAGAGTACATCATGAGAAATGCAGGTTGGGTGAAGCACAAGCTGGAATCAAGATTGCTGGGAAAAATATCAATAACCTCAGATACGCAGATGACACCACCCTTATGGCAGAAAGCAAAGATGAACTAAACAACCTCTTGATGAAAGTGAAAGAGGAGAGTTAAAAAGTTGGCTTAAAACTCAACATTCAGAAAACTAAGATCATGGCATCCAGTCCTATCACTTCATGGCAAATAGATGGAGAAACAGTGGAAACAGTGACAGACTTTATTTTCTTGGGCTCCAAAATCACTGCAGATGGTGACTGTAGCCATGAAATTAAAAGAATGCTTGCTCCTTGGAAGAAAAGCTATGACCAACCTAGACAGCATATTAAAAAGTAGAGACATTACTTGCCAACAAAGGTCTGTCTCGTCAAAGCTATGGTTTTTTCCAATAGTCATGTATGGATGTGAGAGTTGGACTATAAAGAAAGCTGAGCGCTGAAGAATTGATGCTTTTGAACTGTGGTGTTGGAGAAGACTCTTGAGAGTCCCTTGGATGGCAGGGAGATCAAACCAGTCAATCCTAAAGGAAATCAGTCCTGAATATTCATTGGAAGGACTGATGCTGAAGCTGAAACTCCAGTACTTTGGCCACCTGATGCGAAAAAGTGACTCATTAGAAAAGACTCTGATGCTGGGAAAGATTGAAGGCAGGCAAAGGGATCGATAGAGGATGAGATGGTTGGATAGCATCAGCGACTCAATGGACATGAGTTTGAGCAAGCTCTGGGAGTTGGTAATGAACAGGGAAGCCTGCCGTGCTGAGTCCACGGGGTCACAAAGAGTCAGATACAACTGAGTGACTGAACTGAACTAAAGAACAATAATAAACATTTAGGTATCTACTACCCAGCTTAAAAAATATAACCACTACCTTTGGAGCTCCCTGTGTGGTTTTTGTACTAGTTTCACAACTGTAACCATTCTCTTGAAATTTGTGCTTGCTTATAATCCCCTCCTTCATAGATTCCATTGTGTGAATATCCCACAATTTATCTTTTATTGTGTTAATTCTAGTTTTTCTTTTCTTTTTTTGCTAATGTGAAAATGTTGCTAAGGATATTTTTTTATGTGTATTCTGTGTACAAAGCAAGAGTTGCTTCAGGGTATGGACTTTGGTGTGGAATTGTTGGTATGTATCTTCAATTTTAGTAGATCAGACCACATTGTTTTCCAAAGTGGTTGTGCAGTTTCCCCTCCCACTAGTGGTGATGTATGTGTTACCAGTACTCAGGTCTTTGGTCATATATGAAAGTCTGACAACATCTAATTTTTAGTCCAACATGTATAAATCAAATTCTCTTGGATGCTCAGGGAGGTGCTTCCTAAACTTCCGTGTTTACATACAGCACATGGTATGTATTTTAGTCATTCAGTCATGTCCAACTCTTTGAGAACCCATGGACTGTAGCCTGCCAGGCTCCTCTGTCCATGGAATTCTCCAGGCAAGAATACTGGGGTGAGTGGGTTGCCATGCCCTTCTCCAGGGGATCTTCCCAACCCAGGAATTGAACCCAGGTCTTCCAAATTGTTGTCAGATTCTTTACCGACTGAGCTACCAGGGAAGCAAAGCACATGGAGATGGTATTAATTCTATAAGCACAGGTTGTGATTCAGTAGGCTGGGTTATGCTGGGGAGCTGAGATCCTGCGTTTCTCATAACCACCCAGGTGATGCTGATGCTGCTGTGTCCTGTGCTCAGTTGTGTCCGGCTCTTTGAGATTCCATCACAAAGAGTGATGGGGTCTGGGGGCTACAGTCCCATAGGCTCCTTTGTTCATAGGGTTTCTAGGCAAGAATCCTGGAGTGGGTTGCCATTTCCTACTCCAGGGGATCTTTCCAACCCAGGGATTGAACCTGTGACCCATAAATATCTCCACTGATATTCTTTCACTTACAGCACGTAAAACTAGAGAAATTTTGCCCAATTCTATTTACTTATTTTTAAAATTTTTAGTAATTTTTACTCATTTATGGATGAAGAGCAATATAGAGCAATCCAACTGATTTTTTATTTAGTGCCATATATGTACATGATCCATTTTAAATCAACTTCAAAGTAATTTGATTGTAGTCATTATTCAACAAGTTTCTAAGTGACTTCTTTAAAGGAAGAAAATTCAAGAAATCTTTAAGAGAGATAATAGGTCTTTATAGACCTTGTCAGTATGCAAGCATTAGACTAACTGATCACTCATTAGCTGGGTAAAATGAAGGATAAATAAAAAGGAGCACATTTTCCTCAGTGCAAGATTGTGGTATGTGGTCTATGGTATACACTTATAGTAAGATAATTCTTATTACTTCCAAATTGCATTATTTTACAAACAGATGTTAGGACAGAAGCACCATTTAGCCTAGCTTAAGCAATGGAGATTTATTGGCCCATAAAATTGGGAAGAACCAGGATGGAATGGGCTTTAAATAAATGAGATATCCTAATCGTGTAGTGTTATCAGAACCATCTCAACATCTCCTAGCTGTGATTCTCTGTTTCTGTGGATGGAAGAGCTTTCCTCCAAGTGTAAATGGTGGTGGTGGTGGTGGTGGAGGGAGTTTTTGGAGGATAAAAATATAGTGAAAAACCTCATAATTTTCTCATTCAAAAGGGAAGTGAGAAAACACTCTTTTTTAAAAGAATTAGTTTATTCATTTGGCTGCACTGGGTCTTAGTTTTGACACGCGGGATCTTTGTTTGCAGCATGTGGGATCTAGTTCCCTGACAAGGGATTGAACCCAGGCTCCTGCATTGAGAGTGCAGAGTTTTAGCCACTAGACCACCAGGGAGGTCCTGAGAAAACACTCTTCAGAGGCCTCCCCCTCTGAAGTAGCCCTGTAAGTCATTCACTCTTTGCTCTATCAGCTGTTTCCTTCATTACCTTTATCACAAGTTATCTCCTTTACTTATTTGCCCACCTGCTTGTTTTTCCTCTCCACCACGAGGTAAAATCGTTGAAGAAGGAGTAGTGCCTCTTTTGTTGGCATCCGTCAGCCATTCAGGAAGGTATAGTAAGGCAACAGGTATTTGAAATTCCAGGGTAGGACCCAGGCCTGCCCCAGGCAGTTGTCATTATGTGGTTTGGAGGTCAGGGAAGTTTGATTACTGGGCACACCAGAGCCTCATAGATGAGGGCGAGTGTGACTGCACATGGGAAATGGAGCTACTATAAGCTGAAAAACTGGGAAAAGACGCTGAGGAAACAACAAGAAAAGCACGCGTATGCTATGCCCTTTAAGCGTGGTTTACTGTTTCACTCAGCTGCCCAGTGTGTTGTGTAAAGTTGTGCAGGTTCTGCAGGGCATGAGGGTGCTTGGCTGAGGGGAGGGAGAGGGGTTGAAATCCAGCACAAGACTCCACACCTGTGGCTTCCTTTTTCCAGGAGGCATTGTTTTAAATTTGCCCCCTAAGTTCTGCCTGGTCTGTGCCTACTGGGCCTGGTTGAATATCTTTGTCTCCATCTCACTTTCTTCATAGCTTCCCTGGAGAAAGAATACCAGGGGCAAAAATGTGTGAGCTGGATGCATCTGGATCCCGCTGGCCAACTCAGTGTAGACTCTATGCTTAGCCATGCCCTGCAGGTATTCTAAGAGAGATAACTTTCTGGAAAATTCCTCCTTCCCCCTTCTCTCTTCCCTCCATTTTTCTATTTAGGGTTAGTTGGTCAAGTTTCCTGACCATGCCTGTTGAAGTGAATGCTGACTGAATGATAATAGACATACTGTCATCTACATTTCTCTGCATTTCCAGTTTGATTACTTTATATTTCTGCTTCAAGAGGAAGAAATTGCCTATGTCCATCACTGGCCCTTTAGTGGAATAGACTGTCTTAAAGTTTGTTCTGTTTTTCATTTGATTAGAGATCTCTTTGGGGTAGTGAAGTGCTCACTATTTAAAAGGAGGCAAATTGGTTTAAGGAACAGAAACCCACTCAGTCTGACTCATGTAAGGCTGCTGGCAATCTCCTCTAAGTTTCAGACATACAGCTGAGCCTCTTCTTACATGGAAGGTCCTCAAGGAGCCTCCTCTCTGGATTGCTTGGTTTCTTCTTTGCTTCACTCTGGACATTGTTTCTGTTCATTTGATTTTCTTTAAACACTGAGCTTGTATCCTGATCCACCTGCCAGTGGCAAAAATGGCAACTAATACTTCATCTCATTGGATTCTCTGCAAGTCCACAGAAAGTCTGTACTGTAATCACTTGGGGAGTGTAAAAAAAAAAAAAAAAAGATTTCTATGCCTCAAACATACTCTAAGCCAGTAGGTCTAGAGTCCTAGAATCTACATGTTGAGACTTTTCCCTCTCAGGAATTCCCAGACCCGTCTGTAATCACAAGAGAGAGCAAGTGAGTGAATGATGAAGTGGATGAACCCAGGCCCTAACCCAGGCCCTAGCATCCACTTTCCCCTGACATAGCCCCTTCTATTTTTTCCCTTTGCCATTTCTTGCCATTGATCTTCTTATCCAAGGAAAGGAGATTGGCATCCTAAGAAGTTGAAAACAAATATTGAAGAATAGAATGGTTTTCATTAAAAGCAGCAGTATAGCAGCAACAGTTCTTAGTCTAGTTTGGTTGGTGAACAGTCCAGTTAGGCAGTGGGGCTATCTGTCCCTTATCAAATTAGGGCTAATTAGTTGATCTTGAATGATCTTGGAAGTGTAAGATAGGGCTGGGTGTTCCTGAGAAACACCTGCAGCTTTAGGTCCCCTCTAATAACTTTGAAAACCTCTGTGCCTTGGTGGCAGCTGTCCAAAGAGACTCTTTACCTGGGCAGATGATATATGACCTCACAACTTCAGTGTCTGTCACTCTCAAACTAGCTTACACTTTAGTTCAGTTGTTCAACAGCATCGACTCTTTGTGACCCTATGAAGACTGCAGCACGCCAGGCTTCACTGTCCATCACCAACTCCCAGAGCTTGCTCAAACTCATGTCCATCGAGTCACTGATGCCATCCAACCATCTCGTCCTCTATCATCCCCTTCTCCTCCCACCTTCAGTCTTTCTCAGCACCAGGGTCTTTTCCAATGAGTCAGTTCTTTGCATCAGGTGGCCAAAGTATTGAAGTTTCAGCTTCAGCATCAGTCCTTCCAATGAATATTCAGGACTGATTTCCTTTAGGATTGAAAGCTTGCACTATGTGTCTCTAGTTTAAGATCTTCAGAGAGAGAATTTCATCACTGACTAGCCAATCAGGAGCCTACTCTGAGGTTGAAGGTCAGAGCTAACTTTGAGAAGGGCATTAAAAGCTTTCTTTTGGTTGGCTTGCAAAATAGTATTAAGTCATTTTTTGTAATCTCTTTTCATTTTGGTTATTTCTTAGGTAACATTATTATATCCCTAAATCAACTATAATGATTTTTTGTTGTTGTTAGAATTACAAATATAACATCAACATACTTTTACATGTGAAATAAATACCATGTACACTAGGATATTTATCAAGTAATTTCATGGCAAACATTATCATTGTTTCTTCATATTTTAATAGCAAGATGCATACTGTATTAAGTTGGAGATAAAGTAACATATTATTCAATATATTTAAAATATAATGTCATATACTTTACCTTTGTTGTGCTGATATATGTAAAGGGTGGTAGCAATTTAATTCTGAGACTTCAGTATAAGTAATGGAAGCCATTACTTTAATAAATTTTTCTTCTGTAGAATTGCAGAGGCATTGAAGACATTTGAAGGGCTTCCCTGATAGTTCAGTTGGTAAAGAATCCACCTACAATGCAGGAGACCCTAGTTCGATTCCTGGATTGGGAAGATTCGCTGGAGAAGGGATAGGCTACCCCCTCCAGTATTCTTGGGCTTCCCTTGTGGCTCAGCTGGTAAAGAATCCTCCTGCAATGTGGGAGACCTGGTTTGATCCCTGGGTTGGGAAGATCTCCTGGAGAATGGAAAGGCTACTCACTCCAGTATTCTTGCCTGGAGAATTCCATGAACTATACAGTCCATGGAATCGCAAAGAGTCAGACATGACTGAACAACTTTCACTTTGAAGACATTATATGGGTATTAATTACATAAATTATGCAAAAATAAATACTTTTAGCCAAAACAGGCCACCAAAAAAGGCTGTATGCTACATTTATGCGTCCAAAGCAGTTGCATGGCACAAACCAGTTTTGTGTTAAGCCCACAGAGTATAATGTCAGTACCTTGGGGTTCATTTAAGAACATGTGTATTTTATACCTGTAACTATGAGGTATCAAGAGAGCTATTCTGACTTTTAAAAATTATTTTATTTTTCCAGATCCAGTCCCTGTGTGGAGCTTCTAAACATCTTCTTTTAGTGGAAGTGCTGTTTTCTGCACAATGAAGTCAACATCTTAATTTACACCAGCGTTCGTGTGGTTCTAATTCATCTGCTCTGGTTCACGAAGCTTGAGGTCTAAGGCAAACAGGGTCTTTTGCAATGACAATATGACTAATAGTAAAGGAAGATCTATTATTAATAAATCAAGTGGTGGTCGAAGCAGTGGAGGAGGTTTTGTGGATTGGACTTTAAGTTTAAATACAATTCAGTCTGATAAGTTTTTAAACTTACTGCTGAGTATGGTTCCAGTAATATACCAGAAAAACCAGGAAGACAGGCACAAAAAAGGAAATAACATTTGGCAAGATGGGTTATCCACTGCAGCACAGGCTTTCAGTAATAGATCTGAACAGCACATGGAATATCACAGTTTCGCGGAGCAGTCTTTTCATGGCAACAGTGGGCACACGCCATCAAGCTGTAGCCAGAAGTATGATGACTATGCCAACTACAATTACTGTGATGGAAGGGAGGCCTCAGAAACTACAGCCATGTTACAAGATGACGGTGTATCGAGTGATGGTGATGAAGACGTCATTGTGGAGACAAGCCAGAAATTACCGAAGAGTCCAGTGGTGTCATGGCACTGCAAATACTTGTGCCGTTTTTGTTAGCTGGCTTTGGAACAGTCTCAGCTGGCATGGTTTTGGATATAGTCCAGGTGGGTTCTCATCTTTGTTTAACATCACTGACTTTGTTGTTTAAAGTGCTTTGTGTCAGGTACTAATCTCAGACATTATATTTAGTTTTAATTTATCCCTTAGTTAAAATGAACTGATGCAGACTCTGGTGGAGAATCTGCTCTTTCTAGGTATCTTTTGTTTGTTTTCTGAAATCCTAAGAGAATTGTCTAATTCTGGCCATAAAGTAATTCTTCATAAAATATTAAATATAAAGTAATCCCAAATAGGGTAAGTCAGCTAAATGAATAATTCATATATTTAAATATATCCCTGTTTTAAAAATAAAAAATAATGTATGTTCATTAAAATGAACTCAAACAATGCAGAGTATTAAGTAAATGATAAAAAGTCCTGTCCTCATCTCCAAATCAAAATTCTCTTCCCTTCCGGAGGTTACCATTGTTAAGAGTTTGCTGTATATACTTGCAGATGAGTTTTCTGTGCTTATATGCAAGCATATGTGCAGAGGTGGTTTTTTTTTTTAATAAAAATTAAATTCTGTGTGTTTTTTTCTCAGTTTATTTTCACTACTTATTAATATATCTTGGACGTGTTTCTAAATTAGTAAAAAGGATATTTAGCATTTTAAAAAGAGTGCTTGATATTTTCATTATGTATATATATATATGGTGTATATATATATATAAAATATATGGTTTATACATATATAATATATTTATATGGTGTATGTATATATAATATATATGGTGTAGATATATTATATATATATGGTGTGTATATATGTGTGTGTATATATATATATATATATATATATACACACCAAAATTTACTTATTCATTCTCCTCTGCTGGTGCTATAGCAAATATCCTTACAAATTTATTTTTATACACTCATACTAATTTTTTCATAAGATAGATTTTTAAAATAGGATTGTTGGGTATTAGGCAGGTGTATGTGTTTAAAATTTTATAGGTATTGTCAAATTGCCTTTCAAAAAGTTTGTATCAATTTGTAGTCCTTCCAGAAATATGTAAATACTTTTATTTTTCTATACCCTTATCAACATTTGATGTTCTTGATCTTTTTCATTTTTGCCAATTGATAGGAAAGTGTTATCCTATTAACATTAATTACTATTAATGTTTTAGCCTCTTTTCATATGTTTATTGGCCATTCTTGCCTTTTCTGTGAATGTTTCTTATATGAATTACTTTTTTGTATCTTATCCATTTTTAAGGTGTTTTTTTTCTTTTTAATTTATATTTTATTGAAGGATAATTGCTTTGCAGAATTTTGTTGTCTTCCGACAAACCTCAACATGAATCAGCCATAGGTATACATACATCCCCTTCCTTTTGAACCTCCCTCCCATCTCCCTCCCCAGCCCACCCTTCTCGGTTGATACAGAGCCCCTGTTTGAGTTTCCTGAGCCATACAGCAAATTCCCATTGGCTATCTATTTTACATATGGTAATGTAAGTTTCCATGTTACTCTTTCCATACATTTCACCCTCTCCTCCTCTCTCCCCATGTCCATAAGTCTTTTCTCTATGTCTGTTTCTCCATTGTTAACCTGTAAATAAATTCTTCATTTTTCTAGATTCTGTATATGTGTGTTAGAATACAAAATTTATCTTTCTCTTTCTGACTCACTTCACTCTGTATAATAAGTTCTAGGTTCATTCACCTCATCAGAACTGACTCAAATGCATTCCTTTTTATGGCTGAGTAATATTTCATTGTGTATACGTACTACAACTTCTTTATTCATTCATCTGTCGATGGACATCTAGGTTGCTTCCATGTTCTGGCTATTGTAAATGGTGCTGCAATGAACAATGGGATACATGTGTCTTTTTCAGGTTTGGTCTCATCAGAGTATATGCCTAGGAGTGGGATTGCTGGGTCATATGGTGGTTTTATTCCTAGTTTTCTAAGGAATCTCCATACCATCTTCCATAGTGGCATATCAGTTTACACTCCCACCAACAGTGCAAGAGTGTTCCCTTTTCTCCGCACCCTCTGCAGCATTTATTGTTTGTCGACTTTTTGATGATGGCCATTCTGACGGTGTTAGGTGATATCTCATTGTGGTTTTGATTTGCATTTCTCTAGTAATGAGTGATATTGAGCATCTTTTCATGTGTTTTGTTAGCCATCTTCTTCTTTGGAGAAATGTCTGTGTAGGTCTTTTTCCCATTTTTTGATTGGGTTTGTTTTTCTGGCATTGAGCTGTATAAGCTGCTTGTATATTTTGGAAATTAATCCTTTATCAGTTGTTTCATCTGCTATTATTTTCTCCCATTCTAAGAGCTGTCTTCTCACCTTGCTTATAGTTTCCTTTGCTGTGAAAAAGCTTTTAAGTTTGATCAGGCCCCAGTTGTTTACTTTTGTTTTTATTTCCATTACTCTAGGAGGTGGGTCATAGAGGATCTTGCTTTGATTTATGTCATCGAGTGTTCTGCCTGTGTTTTCCTCTAAGAGTTTTATAGTTTCTGGTCTTACATTTAGGTCTTTAATCCATTTTGAGTTCATCTTTGTGTATGGTATTGTGTTAGGAAGTGTTCTAATTTCATTCTTTTACTTGTAGCTGCCCAGTTTTCCAGGCACCATTTATTAAAGAGGCTGTCTTTGCCCCATTGTATATTCTTGCCTCCTTTGTCAAAAATAAAGTACCCATAGGTGCATGGGTTTATTTCTGGGCTTTCTGTCTTGTTCCATTGGTCTATATTTATGTTTTTGTGCCAATACCATTCTGTCTTGATGACTGTAGCTTTGTAGTATAATCTGAAGTCAGGAAGCTTGATTCCTCCAGCTTCATTCTTCTTTCTCAAGACTGCTTTGGCTATTTGGGGTCTTTTGTGTTTCCATATGAATTGTGAAATTTTTTGTTCTAGTTCTGTGAAAAATTTGATAGGGATCACATTGACTCTGTATTGCATTTGGTAGTATAGTCATTTTCACAATATTGATTCTTCCTACCAAGAACATGGAATATCTCACCATCTGTTTATGTCATCTTTGATTTTTTTCATCAATGTCTTATAATTTTCTGTGTACAGTTCTGTTGTCTCCTTGGGTAAGTTTATTCCTAGATGTTTAATTTTTTTGTTGCAATGGTGAATGGGATTGATTCCCTAATTTCTCTTTCTGATTTTTCATTGTTAGTATATAGAAATGCAAGTGATTTCTGTGTATTGATTTTGTATCAGGCAACTCTGCTAAATTCACTGATTAGCTCTAGTAATTTTCTGATATTATCTTTAGGGTTTTCTATGTACAGTATCATGTCATCTGCAAACAGTGAGAGCTTTACTTCTTCTTTTCCAATCTGGATTCCTTTTATTTCTTTTTCTTCTCTGATTGCTGTGGCTAGGACTTCCAGAACTATGTTGAATAATAGTGGTGAAAGTGGACACCCTTGTCTTGTTCCTGATCTTAGGAGGAATGCTTTCAGTTTCTCACCATTGAGAATAATGTTTGCTGTAGGCTTATCGTATGTGGCCTTTACTATGTTGAGATAGGTTCCTTCTATGCCCATAGAGTTTTAATCATAAATCGGTGCTGAATTTTGTCAAAGGCTTTTTCTGCATTTATTGAGATTATCATATGGTTTTTATCTTTCAGTTTGTTAATATGGTGTATCACATTGATTTATTTGCATATATTGAAGAATCCTTGCATTCCTGGAATAAGCCCAACTTGATCATGGCGTATGAGCTTTTTGATGTGTTGCTGAATTTTGTTTGCTAAAATTTTGTTGAAGATTTTTTGCATCTATGTTCATCAGTGATACTGGCCTGTAGTTTTCTTTTTTTGTGTTGTCTTTGTCTCGTTTTGGTATCAAGGTGATGGTGGCCTTGTAGAATGAGTTTGGAAGTGTTCCTTCCGCTGCAGTTTTTTGAAAGAGTTTTAAAGGGATAGCCATTAGCTCTTCTCTAAATGTTTGATAGAATTCTCCTGTGAAGCTATCTGGTCCTGGGCTTTTGTTTTTTGGGAGATGTTTGTTCCAGCCTCAATTTCAGTGCTTATAATTGGGTTGTTCATAATTTCTATTTCTTCCTGGTCCAGTCTTGGAAGATTGAACTTTTCTAAGAATCTGCCCATTTCTCCCAGGTTATCCATTTTATTGCCATATAGTTGTTCATAATAGTCTCTAATAATCCTTTGTATTTCTGCATTGTCTGTTGTAACCTCTCCTTTTTCACTTCTAATTTTTTGATTTGATTCTTCTCTCTTTTTTCTTGATGAGTCTGGCTAAAGGTTTGTCAATTTTGTTTATCTTCTCAAAGAATCAGCTTTTAGTTTTATTAATCTTTACTATTGTTTCTTTTATTTCTTTTTCGTTTATTTCTGCTCAGATCTTTATGATTTTTTTCCTTCTAATTTTGGAGGGTTTTTGTTCTTCTTTTTCCAGTTATTTTGGGTGTAAAGTTAGGTTGTCTATTCAATGTTTTTCTTGTTTCTTGAAGTAGGATTGTATTGTTATAAACTTCTTGCTTAGAACTGCTTTTGCTGCATCCCATAGGTTTTGAGTTGTCATGTTTTTACTGTCATTTGTTTTTAGATTTTTTTTATTTCCAATTTGATTTCTTCAGTAACCTTTTGGTTATTTAGAAATGTGTGGTTTAATCTCCATGTATTTGTGTTTCTTACAGTTTTTTTCTTGTAATTAATATCTAGTCTCATAGCATTGTGGTCAGAGAAGATGCTTGATATGATTTCAGTTTTCTTAAATTTACTGAGGTTTGATTTGTGACCCAAGATGTGGTCTATCTTGGAGAATGTTCCATGTGCACTTGAGAAGAAGGTGTATTCTTCTGTATCTGGATGGAATGTCCTGAAGATATCAATGAGATCATCTCATCTGATGTATTATTTAAGACTTGTGTTTCCTTATTAATTTTCTGTTTTGATGATCTGTCCAATGTTGTGAGTGGGGTGTTAAAGTCTCCTACTATTATTGTGTTACTGTCAATTTCTCCTTTTATGTCTGTTAGTGTTTGTCTTATGTATTGAGGTGCTCCTATGTGGGTGCATAGATATTTACAGTTATGTCTTCCTCTTGGATTGATCGCTTGATCGTTATGTGGTGTCCTTCCTTACCTCTTATAATCTACTTTATTTTAAGGTCTATTTTGTCTTGTATGAGGATTGCTACTCCAGCTTTCTTTTGCTTCCAATTTGCATGGAATATATTTTTCCATCCTCTCACTTTCAGTCTATATGTGTCTTTAGGTCTGAAGTAGGTTTCTTGTAGACAGCATGTATATGGGTCTTGCTTTTGTATTCATTCAGCCTGTCTGTGTCTTTTGGTTGGAGCATTTAATCCATTTACATTCTAAGTAATTATTGATACATATGTTCCTATTGTCATTTTCTTAATTGTTTGGGGTTGATTTTATAGATCCTTTTTCTTCTTTTGTATTTCTTGACTGTACATTTGTTGTTAAGCTGGTTTGGTGGTACTCAATTCTCTTTTTACTTTTGCTTGTCTGAAAAGCTTTTTATTTATCCATCAGTTTTGAATGAGATTCTTGCCAGGTACAGTAATCTTGGTTGTAGATTTTTCCCTTTCAGTACTTTAAATATATACTCCCATTCCCTTCTGGCCTGCAGAGTTTCTGCTGAAAGATCAGCTGTTAAGCATATGGGGTTTCCCTCGTATGTTACTTGTTGCTTCTCCTTTGCTGCTTTTAATATTATTTCTTTGTGTTTAGTCTTTGTTAGTTTAATTAGTATGTGTCTTGGCATGTTTCTGCTTGGGTTTATCCTGTATGGGACTCTTTGTGCCTCTTGTACTTGATTGACTATTTCCTTTTACCTGTTGGGGAAACTTTCAACTATAATCTCTTCAAAAATTTTCTCATACCCTTTCTTTTTCTCTTCTTCTGGGACCCCTATAATTCAAATGTTGCTGCGTTTGATATTGTCCCAGAGGTCTCTGAGACTATCCTCAGTTCTTTTCATTCTTTTTACTTTATTCTGCTCTTCAGAAGTTATTTCCACCATGTTATCTTCCAGCTCACTGTTCTTCTGCTTCAGATATTGGGCGTTGATTCCTTTTAGAGTATTTTTAATTTCAGCAATTGTGTTGTCTCTACATGTTTATTCTTTAATTCTTCTAGGTCTTTGTTAATTGATTCTTGCACATTTTCTCCATTTTGTTTTCAAGATTTCTGATCATCTTTACTATCATTATAACACATTCTTTTTCAGGTAGTTTGCCTATTTCCTCTTCATTGATTTGGACTTCTGTGTTTCTAGTTTGTTCCTTCATTTATGTAGCATTTGTCTGCCTTTTCATTATTTTTTTTTAAACTTTTTGTGTTTGAGGTCTCCTTTTCCCAGGCTTCAATGTTGAATTCTTTCTTCCTTTTGGTTTCTGCCATCTAAGTTTGGTCCAGTAGTTTGTGTTAGCTTTGTATAGTTTGAGATTTGTGCTGAGTTTTTTGTTTGTCTTGTTTTTCCTTTGATGGGCAAGGCTGAGTCAGGTGGTAATGTTGTCTGATGATGATTGGATTTTTATTTTTGTCTTGTTTGTCATTTAGATGAGGCATCCTGCACAGGGTGCTACTGGTGGTTGGGTGACGCCAGGTCTTGTTCAAGTGGTTTCCTTTGTGTGAGTTCTCACTATTTGATACTCCCTAGGGTTAGTTCTCTGGTAGTCTAGGGTCTTGGAGTCAGTGCTCCCACTTCAATGGCTCAGAGCTTGATCTCTGATCAGGAACAAAGATTCCACAACTGGTTTGTTATGTTATTAAGTGAGATTAAAATAAATATCCAAAACCATGAAACCAAAGATGAACCTCAGACAAATGGCAGTTACAAAATCAGGCATATAACAACCAAAATAATGGAATATAAACATATACATATACACCCATGAGCAAATTCAAAACAGTCCAACAAAAATAAAGTACAATAGATTGACCCAGCGAACAAAGGAAATCAAAAATTATATTTACCAGTTAAGAACAAAACTAACTAAAGCACAAGTAGAAAACAAAACTAAAGCAATGAAAACAAAACTAACAAATATGTTGAGAGGAAAGAAAGAAAAGAAAGAAAGAAAGATAGATATGCAAAGTTGAATAGAGGTAGATGAAGAAGATTTATATACGTTAAAGATGAACTGCAAGGGGAAAAGAATGTAGGGAAGGCAAACAAAGGAATAAATACAGAAAAAATATAATAGGTTTAAAAAAATTAAAATTATCAAAAAGAGAAAGAAAAAATACTGGAAGAAAAAGAAAAAAGGAAAACTTCAGGTATCTGCAAAAGCCCAATGTAAAGGCAGAGGTTTATAACAGCAATAAAAAGTGTGACTGAATATACACATATACATATACACCCATAAACAAAATCAAACACAGTCCAACAAAAATAAAATATAATAGATTGACTTAGCAAACAAAGGAGACCAAACATTATGTCTACCAGAATAAAACTAACTAAAACAGAAACTGGAAATCAAAACTAAAGCAAGATGCCAATTGGGGAATAAAGCAATGAAAATAAAGCTAACAAATGTGTTGAGAGGAAAGGAAAGAAAGAAAAGAAAGAAAGAATAGGTATGTAAAGTTAAATAGAGGTAGAGAAAGAAGATTTATATACATTAAGGATTAACTGCAAGTGGAAAAGAACAGTAGGAAAAGCAAAGGAATAAATGTAGAAAAATAATAATAGGTTTAAAAATTTAAAATAAAACAAGAGAAAAGAAAGAAAGGAAAACTCCTCAGAAGTCCAAAAGCCCAACGTAGAGGCAGAGGTTTATAACAACAATAAGAAATGTGACTGAGAAAAACAAAAAAGAAAAAAAAGCTCAAAAGCTTCATTAGATTTTATAGTGCCAATAAAATCAACAGCTACAACAGAGGGAGGAATAAAGGGAAAAAAAAGAAAAAAAATCCAAAAGAATCTAAAGAACAAGTCAAAACATAAAAATTTAATAAATGTTTTTCTTGAGTCACTGATGTCAGAGTCCTTTCCCTCGTTGGGAGTCACAGTTCACCTCACCACTCTAGGATGCCCTCCAACACTATGCTGATTTCTGGACCTGTTGTGGAGGCAGCTTAGATTCTATTCTGGTCCTACTTGTGTTCTTGCCTCCAATATCCACAGCTATCAGAATTAATGCATTTTCTTTTGTGGGAGCTCTTAATGACCTTTTATATATTCCATAGACACAGGGTCTGCCTAGTTGATTGTGTGGATTTAATCTGTAGCTTGTACAGCTGGTGGGTATGTTTGGGGTCTTCTTCCTTAGTCACACTGCCCCTGTGTTTCAGTTATGGTTTTATTTCCACCTCTGCATGTGGGTTGTCCCCTGAGGTTTGCTCCTGAGGCTGCCCTGGAAGACTTGGGTTTGCCCCTCTGAGGGCCAGGTGTGGAGGTGGTGCAGCTGCTTGGGTTGTAGGGGTTCTGGCAGCACCAGATACTCAGGGGAGTTGGTGGCTTGGGCAGCAGGAAATAGAGTGCTCTAGAAGGGTATGGCAACCAGTATTGGCCAATACGCTCCAGTATTCTTGCCTGGAGAACCGCCCTCTCTGACAGAGAAGCCTGGCAGGCCACAGTTTACGGGGTCGCAGGGTTGGACACTACCAAAGTGACCTTGCACGCATAGATGCAAGACTTTTTTTTTGCCTGTGGCAGCTCAGCCCCAGTGAATTGAGTGTGAAGGTGGGATGGCTTCTTGGCTTGCAGGGACCCTGGTGGCGCCAAGTGTGCAGGGACACAGACTGCCTCAGCCACAGGAGTTATGGCCCTATCAGAGACTTTTTCTGAGCCTCTCATAGCTGGTGATCAGAAGGCCTCTTTGGCCAGTCTTTCTCCGTAGCTCCGTCTGTTCAGGCACTCAGAGGGCTCCCTTGCCTGGGGTCCTTTTCTGTTGTTCGGTTCATCAGGCACATAGAGGGCCCCCCCTGTGGCTGAGGTCCTACTCTGTAGATCAGCGCGTCAGGCACTTAAAGGGGCACCCTGAACAGGACCCTATTCTGTAGTTCAGTGCATCAGGCAGATGTTTGATGGACTAGCCTCTCTATCGTTCAGCTGCTGATGCTGGCATGTGAGGGGATGGCTGGCTGCGGTTATGGCTCCATCCCCTACGCATGACTCAGCGTATCGCCTTGCTTCCATGGCTGCCTGGCTTTCCTCCATAGGCATTTCCCACTACAGTCTCCTCTCTTACATCCCCTCAATCCATCTCTCCACAGTCAACAGCAGCCCTCACCCTGGAATTGCTCCACAATCCCTAAACTCCAGCTTCCAGCCGCTGCCCCTTCCAGGGAAACTATGTCCCTGTCCGAGGTATACATGGTTGCGGCAAGGACTGTGATTCTCATTCCATTTAGGCCGCCACAGATCAGCTGCTTCACTCACAGCCTTAAATGTTTCTCCTCTGACTCACACAATTGCCCCGATGTGGGGACCGGACCCCTGCTTCTGTTCACCCACCCGCCGAGGGCAGGGCCAGTCGTACTAGCACTCCTGTTTCCCCGCTAGTTCCTTCATCCTACCAAGTTTTGCGTGCTTCTGTACATTCTTTTCCACTGGTCAGGTACTCTTGTCTGCTCTCAGCTGGTGTTCTGCATGAACTTCTGTGTCTGAAGGTGTATTCCTGATGTATCCGTGGAGAGAGATATACTCCACGTCCACCTACTCCTCCGCCATCTCGTTCTTTCTTTTAATCCATTTTAAAATGTGTACATTACTTATTTACTTGTAGGAGTTCTTAATGTAGTATTATATAAAGTTACAAAATTACCTATTATATAATTATCTTTCTAACATAGTACATTATAAAAAGGTAGCATTCTGTTACTATCAATTTTCATTCATCAGTCAGAAAAAGATTGTGTCTAGGAAAGTGTTAGATACATTATCGTGATGTGCCTTTCTCTTTTACTCTTTGTTCTCTAAAGGAAATCTCAGGTCATTTATGACTCTAAGACACTTTTAAACACATAACATTTTTATATAAATGGAAAGTGTACATTTTATCTAAATAGAAACATAATTTTTATACCATCAGGTGGAAAAAATATGTGAAGAGAACTGTTAAGTGTATTGAATTTTTGAATAGACTGTAATACTAAAGGGGGACCAAACCTATCTGTCCACTTGAAATATTGTTTTAAATTTTACCATAGCATCATAACTGCTAAAATGAATATACTGTTTTGGGTTGACTTTTTTTCCTGACTTTTTGGTGAGAGTTATTCTGAAGAAACACTCAACAGTTAGCTCTATATAGTATGATAACATCTGTAGAAAAAATATGTTAATGTATATAGATTGTTAGGTAGAATAGTTACATAACATGTCCCTTCCTCTGGTGTATGCTCACTGACTTCTTGATATTTGAAAGAAGAGCATGTGTGTAATTGGGAAAAGTTGCTTTTATGAATTATAAAATTTTTTCCTTGTTTATTTTTGGCTTGTGCTGGGTCTTCATTGCTGCATGTGGGTTTTTCTGTAGTTGCAGAGAGCAGGGGCTCCGCTCTAGCTGCAGTGCACAGGCTTCTCATTGCAGTAGCTTCTCTTGCTGCAGAGCATGGACTCTAGGGTGCAAGGGCTTCAGTAGTTTCGGGTCCTGGGTTGTCCAGAGCACAGGCTCAGTAGTTGTGGTGCACAGGCTTAGTTGCCCCACAGCATGTGGGATCTTCCCAGGTCAGAAATCAAACCCACGTCTCCTGCATTGCCAGGCGGACTTCACCACGGAGCCACCATGGAAGCCCTTGCTTTGTGATTTTATGAACTTTAACACTACTAGCCCTAAGAACTTTATAGTGTTAAACTTTGGTGTTAAAAACCATGCAGGTATAATGTAAATGTTTTGAAATATTTAATTTGATGAGGTTTTCAAAACTTATTAGATTGTGAAGTTTAAAATATATAGAGTGTAAGAAACAGAAATATACAGCTCAGTGAACTTTCATGACACAAATAACCATATAACAATCACTTGGGTCAACAAACAGAATCTTACCTGTATTTCATTAGTTTTCATTGGTGCTCCCTTCCAAAAGCTTTTCTTTTTTCTCCATCACCAAAGATAATCAATCACCTGATATGCAGTGGAAGTATGGAGTATACCTTTATGTTTGGGTTTTTTTGGTCAACATTATGTAAATTTTAGAAAACTGTTGGTCATTTATTTTTATGCTGTGTTGTAGTCCAGTGTATAAATACCTCACAATTTATCCATTCTACTCTTTTCTTCAGTGCATTCTACTGTTGATAGACTTTGGGCTGAGTGGTGTTTCCAGGCTCTTGGAGTACATATGCATGCATTTCTCTTGGGTATATAGGTAGAAATGGAATCTCTAGGTCTTAGAATATGCGAGTATTTAAATGTAATGTTTGTCAAATGGTTTTCCAGAGTGGTTGTACCAATTTACAGACAAATGTAGCCGTATATGAGCAGTTCCACGGTCCTATATTACTATTTATACAAGGCATCAGCAGTCTTTTTAAAAATGATTTTGTCATGTAGCCTCTAAGTTGTGTTTGGCTCTTGCAATGCCATGGACTGTAGCCTGCTGGGCTCCTCGCTCCATGAGATT
Organism: Aepyceros melampus; assembly: GCA_006408695.1. Taxonomy (NCBI): domain Eukaryota; kingdom Metazoa; phylum Chordata; class Mammalia; order Artiodactyla; family Bovidae; genus Aepyceros; species Aepyceros melampus. Next base: position 455,526 of record SJXQ01003278.1, on the reverse strand, counting down.
CTCCAGGCAAGAATACTGGAGTGGGTTGCCATTTCCTTCTCCAGGGGATCTTCCCGACCCAGGAATTGAACCTGGGTCTCCTGCATTGCAGGCAGATTCTTTACCAACTGAGCTACAAAGGAAGCCCCAAATGCTTTTAATGTACTTATTTATTTATTTTTGGCTGTTCCTGGCCTTTGCTGCTGGGCTGGCTTTTGCTCTGGTTGTGGTGAGTAGGGGCTCCTCTCTACTGTGGTATGCAGCCTTCTCATTGCAGTGGCTTTTCTTGTGGCGCACAGGCTTCAGGAGCTGCAGCACGTGGGCTCAATAGCTGCGGCTCAATGGGCTCTACAGCACAGGCTCAGCAGTTGCGATGCACAGGCTTGGTTGCTCCGTGGCATGTGGCATCTTCCCAGATCAGGGATTGAACCCACGTCTCCTTCATTGTCGGGTGGATTCTTTACCACTGAGCCATCAGGGATGCCCTAGCAGTCATTTTAATTTTAGGAATTCTGGCATATGTGGGGTGGTATCTCATTGAGGTTTTGAGTGGGATTTTCCTATGATGATGTTTGCTGATCATTTGTATATCATTGCTGAGGTTTCTTTGCCCATTTTTGTATATAGTTGTCTTTTTTTTTAATTGATTTTTATTTTTTAGTTTGTTTTGCTTTACAATACTGTATTCGTTTTGCTATACATTGACATGAATCAGCCACGAGTGTACATGAACTCCCAATCCCGACCCCCTCCAGATCTATGGACACCTTATCTTCGACAAAGGAGGCAAGAATATACAGTGGATTAAAGACAATCTCTTTAACAAGTGGTGCTGGGAAAACTGGTCAACCACTTGTAAAAGAATAAAACTAGATCACTTTCTAACACCATACAC
>SJXQ01003278.1:341673-454621 GCA_006408695.1 Aepyceros melampus | reverse complement strand
ATCAAACCTGGACTGGTGATTCGTTTCACTTATGATATCATACATGTTACATTGCCACTCTGCCAGCTCATCCCACCCTCTCCCTCTCCCACAGAGTCCAAAAGGCCGTTCTATACATCTGTGTCTCTTTTGCTGTCTTGCGTACAGGTTTATCATTACCATCATTCTAAATTCCATATATATGTGTAAGTATACTGTATTGGTGTTTTTCTTTCTGGCTTACTTCACTCTGTATAATCGGCTCCAGTGTTATCCACCTCATTAGAACTGATTCAAATGTATTCTTTTTAAATATAGTTGTCTTTTTAAAATTAATTTATAGGAGTTATTTTTATATTATAGATGTAAGCCCTTTACTGAAAGTGAAAAGTGGAAATGTTAGTTGCTCAGTCATGTCTGACTCTTTGTGATTCCATGGACTGTACCCCACCAGGCTGCTCTGTCCCTGGGGATTCTCCAGGCAAGAATACTGGAGTGGGTAGCCATCCCCTTCTCCAGGGGATCTTCCCAACGCAGGGATCAAACCCTACATTGCAGGCAGATTCTTTACTGTCTAGCCACTAGGGACGCCCCAAGCCCTTTAGTTATATGTAATACAAATATTTCCCTCCCCACACCCCTCCGTGGCTTGCTTTTTTTACTCTCTCAGTGTATGTTTTGATGAGCAGAAGTTCTTAATTTTTATACAGTCTTCTTTTCCCTGCTTTTCTATGGTCTGTGCTTTTTGTCTGCTGTTTAAGAAATCTTTCTACACCCTGTGAATTAAGATATTCTCGTATAATACTTCCTTGAAGTGTCCTTGTTTTGTCTTTTACACTTTGACCTTTCCCTCCCTGGAATCCATTCTGTATAGAGTGTGAGGTAGGGGTTCTATTTTTTCCTTTCCACATGGATTTTCATTTGTGTCCTCACTATCATATAACTAAAATATTTGTTGTAAGTCAAGTGCCCGTTTGTGAGTAGGGCTACTTCTGGGCTCTCAATTCTGTGCCTTCGGTGTATTTATGTCTCTTGTCATGAAAGCCACACCGTCATCATTACTCTGTAAGTCTTGCTATCTAGTAGAGAATTTTCTCTCCTTAGTCTTCCAGGAGAGTGCTTTGGTTATTCTTTCCCTTTGCATTTCCATGTATGTTTTAGTGTAAAAACATGTTCAGTTTTCAAAAAAGGTGTTGCAGTTGTGATTCAGACATAATTAGGGGGAGAACTGACTCTGTTGTTCCATGTATGTGGAATAATAGTCCTCCATTTGTTTAGGTCATCTTTAACTCCCCTCATTGATGTTTTACAATTTCTGAACAAAAGTCTTTTACATTTTTAAAGGTTCATTTCTAGTTATTTGATACTTTTAAATGCTAAGGTAAGGGCTTCCTGGATGGCTCAGTGGATAAAGAATCCACCTGCTAATGCAGGAGACAGAGGAGACACAGATTTGATCCCTGGGTGGGGACTGAGGCCAGTATTCTTGCCTGGAGAATTCCATGGACAGAGGAGCCTGGTGGGCTACAGTCCATGGCATCACAAAGAGCTGGACACGACTAAGTGACTAACCACACAGCACAATACTGTTCTAAGTGATACAGTTCTAAAAAAATTATTCTCTACTTGTTGCAGGTATGTTCATGTATCTATAGAGGTAAAAGTGAGTGCTATAGGAATTCTGTAGAGGTAACAAAAGACCTGTAGGAGTATAGAATGTCTACTTTTAAATATTCAAGATTCTCCAAAGGAGTAAGCTTTCGTGCCAGTCTAAACTACCTCTTTGTGCTTATGCCTTGAATATCCTTGATATTCATTTTTGGTCCCAGATTAGTAAAATAGCATATAAAGCACCAGTTATAGTACCTGGGAGATAAACATTACATAAGTGGTGTAATACTAACAAGTATTCTTTGCATGAATGTTCCCTGTCAGGACTCTGCATGAGTTATCTCATTTGATGCCTATAAGAAAGACTCTGAGGTAGGTTGATGTTATTATTATTTTATGAAGCTTAGAGATTTGCCTAAGGTTACGCAAGTGGTAAGTGGATGGATTAAACCCAAGTTTGTTACTCTAAAACTCATGCTTTCAACTACTATACCATCTCCTTATTTATAGGGAACATAGCTAACTTTTGGATCAGTTCAGTTAGTTCAGTTGCTCAATCATGTCTGACTCTTTGCAACCCCATGGACTGCAGCACACCCAGCTTCCCTGTCCATCACCAATTCCCGGAGCTTGCTCAAACTCATGTCCATTGAGTCGGTGATGCCATCCTGCCATCTCATCCTCTGTCATCCCCTTCTCCTCCTACCTTTAATCTTGCCCAGCATCAGGGTCTTTTCCAGTGAGTCTGTTCATATATATATATATATATATATATATATATATATACCTCAGATATAAGTAGATCCGGGGCTTACATTTATTACTAAATTCATGATTACTTTCTCTCTTTGTCTTTCACTTCAATTTTTGTTTGTAGCCATCATTCACTCCTATTGCATGTGGCTACTGACAGTTGTGAGGTCATATCCTTTTTAGTTTGTTTTACAGAAGGAAAGAATGTGCTAGCCTTCTGTAAGTTTGCAGATTCTAGGGCAAAGCTCAGTAGTTGGCTTGTCCTTGGTTACATGCTTACCCCCAGGATCAGTGGGTGATGATTAGCCCGTTTAAATTTACATTTCTATCCCTGGAACAGAGGGGCATTCAGTCAGTAATTTTATTCAGAACTACACACAAAAAAAGGAATGTAACTGATTCTTAATATAGAGGGAATGAATATTGTTACAAGGAAAATGGAGATGAAAGAGTGTGAAGAGGCAAGAACACCAGCTTTACAGCAGAGAGCCCTGACACATGGGACTTTATCTGAATCAGTGGTTCTCCGTGTGTGCTCCTTGAACCAGCAGCATCCGGGAGCTTGTTAGATACACAAATTTTCAAGCTCCATTCCAGTTCCTCTGAATCAGAAACCATCAGGGTGGGGCCCAGCAATCCATATAAGCATTCCTGGTGTCTTGACGGGCTTCCCTTGCGGCTCAGCTGGTGAAGAATCCGTCTGCAATGTGGGAGACCTGGGTTTAATCCCTGGGTTAGGAAGATACCCTGGAGAAGGGAAAGGCTACCCACTCCAGTATTCTGGCCTAGAGGATCCCATAGTCCATGGGATCGCAAAGAGTCTTATGGGTTAAAGTTTGAAAGCTAATCATCTAAACTAATCCAAGTTCCTTTCTTGCTAGTAAATGGGGTCGGGTAGAATATTTAGGCCACGTAGTTTTTTGTCCCATTTAAGTAGGGCCCACAGAGAAGGCGATGGCGCCTTACTCCAGTACTCTTGCCTGGAGAATACCATGGACAGAGGAGCCTGGTAGGCTGCGATCCATAGGGTCTCAAAGAGTCGGACACGACTGAGCGACTTCCCTTTCACTTTTCACTTTCATGCATTGGAGAAGGAAATGACAACCCACTCCAGTGTTCTTGCCTGGAGAATCCCAGGGATGGGGGAGCCTGGTGGGCTGCCGTCTATGAGGTCACACAGAGTTGGACACGACTGAAGCGACTTAGCAGCAGCAGCAGCAAGTAGGGCCCAGGCCAAAAAACCAACCTAATGCCTTACACAGAACAGATGTTTGATGATTCCTTGATAATATAATGAATGAAATAAAGTTAAACTCTACCTCTGTCATAAAGATCCTTGAATTTTGATAATCAAATTTAGGAGTTTTAAGTCATGAATGTCAGATTTGGAAATCCTTAGAAATCACCTGATCCCAGCTCCTTGTTTTTTCTTCCCTTACTAAAAATGAACAGAGTTGTAAGTGATTTACCCAAGAATATATGAACATACAGCTAGTAAATGACAGAGCCCTGTATGTGGCTAACTCCTGTTCCCTGTATAACATGCTATATATTGTATCTCAGATTGTCTATAGACTTAATTTACCACATAGGATTAGTGATAGCCACCCATCCATCTGAAAGAAATACAAGTAAACTGAGCTAATACCTTTGGACTTTCCAGTAGTTCCTAGGTAAATTTATACTTAGAATATTATTGGAAGCTGATGGCTACAAAACCCCAAGATCTTCTTGTATTTTATGAAGACGATATTATTGGAATGCTGAAAAATCTTCCTTGGAAATCAACCATAGTATGACTCTCAAGTATTCCTTAATTACTGTGCTGCTAAGGCAGTTTGTGTATGTTTCAGGATTCAGATAGAATGATGCACTGACCCTGGAACTCTGAGTAACACAGTTTTTCTAATGTATAAAGTAGAGAGATCAGAGAGGAAAGGGATAGTGTATTGAAGTTTTGTGGATTAAATACCAGTGTGTTTTAAAAAGTGCAAAGAGAAGGTAAGAGGACAGTATCAGTGTTAGATTAAGTTTTTGTCATCAGTTTCTCGTTTCACAAAGCCAGAGACATCACGTTTGTCCCTCCTCACAAGATATAGCTGTAGTTTTAAGAGTTTGTATTAAAGATAAAATTCCTCTTTTAACATAACCGTGACCTAAGGAAGGCACTAGCACTCTGATGTAATGGTTCTGGTTTTTATTTCAAAAATAATAAATGTAATTCTACTTCTTGGAAGCTGCAATAAATATACTTTCACTTTTCCTTCCCATTAAGTACCCCCCAAACCCCAGAAACTTTATATAAAACACACATAGGAAGACTCTGAAAGAAAGAAGAAAGAGGCTGGCTAGGCCCCTTAGGGCTCAAGGAGAAAAACATTAATGAGTTCCCGAGGTTTCTTTTGCTTCATATATCCTAGAAAGTGAAAATGTTAGTCGCTCAAGTCATGTTTGACTTTTTGTGACCCCACAGATGGTAGCCCTCCAGGCTCCTCTGTCCATGGAATTCTCCAGGCTAGAATACTGAAGTGGGTAGCCATTCCCTTCTCAAGGGGAGCTTCCTAACTAACCCAGGGATCAAACCTGGGTCACCTGCATTGCGGGCAGATTCTTTACTGTCTGAGCCACCAGGGAAGCCCACATTTATCCCAGATTTGGAGCTAAAAAAGCCGGCAGCAGAGATATGCAGACTACGGCAGACAAAGCCAAACCAACATAAGTCTGGTCTTTGTAGCCCAAGGACTAGGAAAGGAACGCCCTAACAAGACAGAAAAATTTTAGACAATAACTGCTCTACTCTAGCCAAACACTACAGAGAAAACTGTGGCCCCACCCACAGCCACCTCAGCAGAGCCCCAGTGGGTTGCCTGGAGGGCATTCTGCTAAGTAAAATAAAATAAAATAGAGAAAGACAGATAATGCATGGTATCTCTTATCAAAGAAAAGTCAGAGTCATAAAAACGGAGAGTAGAGTGGTAATTGCCAGGCCCTGAGGGGGTGAAGGAAACTGGGAGAAGTTGGTAAAAGGGCACAGACTTTCACTTATAAGCTAAGTATGTTCTGAGGATCTAATGTACAGCATGGTGACTGTAGTTGATAACGCTGTATTGTATACTCATTATTTCTTAAGCATTCTGACTGAAAAAAGAAAAAGTAACTGTGAGGTGATGAATATATTACTTAACTTTTTGGTGGAACTGCTTTCATAACGTGTATGTATTTTAAGTCATCCTACTTTACCCTTTAATATATTACTGTTCTGTTTGTCAGTTATACCTCAATAAAGCTGGGGGTTGGGGTGGGGTGAAGGAGGCTGTAATGAGGTGCTGTAGTACTTTAGCCAAGATGGTATCAGAGAAGGGCAAGCAGAGTGCTGGGAATTTCATCTTGTCAGCTGATAATGAGAAGGCCCCAAGAGCCTGGAAAGAGAAATAGAAAAATCCACAGTTATAGTTGGAGACTTCAACACTCTTCTCTCAGTAATTGACAGAACAACTAGATAGTAGATCAGTAGGGATATAGAAGAATTTGACAACAGCACCAATCAACAAGATCTAACTGACATTTATAGAACACTCCACCCAAAAAACAGCAGAATGCCATTCTGTTCAAGCTCTTACTGATCATATTTAGAGATAATCCATATCCTGAGCCATCACAGAAACCTCAACGAAATTAGAGTATGTTCTTCGACCACAGTGTAATCAAACTTGAAAGCTGTAACAGCAAAAACTTCAGAGGTGAAACAGCATACATTCAGATAATCCATTGGTGAAAGAGGAAGTCTCAAGAAAAATAAAAAACAGCATTGAACTGTGTGAAAATGAAAGTACAATATCAAAATTTGTGAGTCACGGGTGCAGTGGTCCAGAAATAGAAATTTATAGAACTGAATGCATACCTCAGAATGAAAAAAATCTCAAATCAATAATCTAAGCTCCCATCTCAGACTTAGAAAAAATGAATAGAATATACCAAAAGCAAGCAGAAGAAAGGAAATAATAAATATAAAAGCAAAACTCAATGACATTGAAAGCAGGAAGATAATAGAAAAAAAATCAGTGAAACAAGCATTTGATTCTTTGAAAAGATCAATAAAACTGACAATTTGTAGCAGACTGACAATGAAAAAAAGGAGAGAAGACATTACCAGGAACAGAACAACATAGGGGATATCACTACAGATTCTACAGACATCAAAAGGATAGTAAAGAAATGCCATAAATGACTCTGCACAGATAAATTTTACAACTTAAAGTGTAAATGCAGTTACCACATTTCACCCAAAATGAAGTGGGTATTTTGAACAGGTCTTATTCACTAAGGAATTTGAATTCATACTTTTAGAAACTCCCCAAAAAGAAATCTTCAGACACAGATAGTTTCACCCAAAAATTCTACCAAATGTTTAAAGCAGAATCAACACTAATTCTACACAAGTTTTCTGGAAAATCGATAAAGAAGGAACACTTACCAATTCACTTTAAGAAGCTAGTATTACCCAGATACCAAACTAAAGACAATGCAAAACACAAACAAATCAACCCAACCCCATCGCCCAAAACCCACAGACCAACAGTTCTCCTGCTGCTGTTGCTGCTGCTGCTAAGTCACTTCAGTCGTGTCCAACCCTGTGTGACCCCATAGATGGCAGCCCACCAGGCTCCACCATCTCTGGGATTCTCCAGGCAAGAACACTGGAGTGAGTTGCCATAAATGTAGACAAAAAAATCCTTAACAAAACATTGGCAAATAGAATTTGGCAACATATTAAATGAATTATACACCATGGAAAATGAGGTTTATTCCAGGGATGAAAGTCTTGTTCACAATTTGAAAATCACTGTAATTCACCATATAAATGGGCTACAGAAGAAAATCACATGACTGTATCAACTGATACAGAAAAAGCAGTTGACAAAATTCAACATGCATTCATGATTAAAAAAAAAACATAACAACAAACTTAAACAGGAATAAGTGAAAAAAGTGAAGTCGCTCAGTCGTGTCCGACTCTTTGCGACCCCATGGACTGTAGCCTGCCAGGCTTCTCCGTCCTTGGGATTCTCCAGGCAAGAATACTGGAGTGGGTTACCATTTCCTTCTCCAGGGGATCTTCCCAACCCAGGGATCGAACCCGGGTCTCCCGTGTTGGAGGCAGATGCTTTCATCTCTGAGCCACCAGGGAAGCCCTAAATAGGAATAGAGTAGATCTTCCTCATCTTTGTACTTAATGGTGAAATACTGATTGCTTTTCCCCTAAGAACAGGTTCAAAGCAAGGATGTCCACACTCATTACCTTTATTCAGCATAATGCAATAATTTAAGAAAAGGAAATAAAAGACATACATGTTGTAAAGGAGGAAATAAATTCCTATTTGCAGATGACATGATGGTCTACTTAGAAAATCCCAAGGAATCTACCAAAATCAAAAGAAAAACTCTGAGACTGATAAATGAGCCAGTAAGGCCATGGACACCCAATACGGACAAAAAAAGAAATTCAGATTCTAGCAATGAGTATGTTGAAATTAAAAACTAACTGTCAACTAAAAAAAAAAGCACAATGTGAGAGTTGGGAGTTAAGTTTTGAGAGACTGCTCCAGAGAAGCAGGGGGAAAGGACAGTATATATGTGATTTTGGTAAAGGGGGTGCACATGCAATCAAGCATATATTTTTTTGTAGAAAGTGTCTGCTGGTCTCGTGAAGCTTCTGCTAGTCATGAGAAACAGTCATCACCAGGAAGGATTTTAGTGTTTTTTTAGATATGAGGAGATAGAAGAATTGAGCTCATAAAATCAGCTCCTGAGAATATCTGACTATCTGAAGACCTGTCCTGCCAGTTTTCCTGGAGTACAGAGTACCTCATTTCTGCTCTCCACCTTGAGGTCCTTTAGGGGGTGTTGGGGGTCAGTGGTTGCAGCAACACCTGATTTAATCCTTGTAGATGGCAATTACCCATGGCAAGTTCCAGTTTGTGGTTGATGACAATAACATTTACTCAAAAAATAAATACGTGCATGTAAATCTTACAAAACGTGTACAAGACTTATATGCTGAAAGCTATAAAACACCAATTAAAGAATCAAGGAACATCTAAATAAATGGAGAGACTTGTATTCATGGCTTATAAGATTTGACATAGTAAATATGTCAGTTCTCCCCAAATTGATGTAGTGTATAACAGAACTTTTAAAATCTCCATAAGATTTCTTAATAGAATAAATAATATTCTAAAATGTACACACAAAGGCACAGAATGTAGAATTTTCTTTTTTGAAAATAAAAATAAAGTGGAAAAGATCTGTTTCCTTGATTCCAAGTTTATTAAAATGACTACAGTAATCAAGACTGTGGAGGGGTGAACATGCCTAGACTTGACACCAAGAGGATGATCCACAAAAGGAAAAAAGGATGAATTGGACTTCATCAAACAGAATTTTTGTTCTGTGAATGACTCCATTAAAGGGAGGAAAACACAAGTACCAAGTGGAAGAAAATATTTGCAAACCACACATCTGACAAAAGACTAGAATAAAGAACTCTCAAAAACTCAACAGTAAAAACGAAAACAGCCCAGTTAGAAAATTGGCAAAAAAACATAAAGGCATTTTACTGAAGAATGTGTTGGGATTGTAAATAAGCTTGAAAAGATATTCAGTATCTTTCGCCATTAGAGAATACAAATGAAAACCACAATGAGCTATCACTATGTATCTATCAGAATGGTTATAGTGAAAAACAGTAGTAGTATCAAATGCCATTGAGAATGCAGAGAAATGGCATCACTCATATATTGCTGGTGGGAATTTAAAATGATACAGTCACTCTGGAAAACACTTCAATAGTTTCTTTAAAAACAAAACAAAAACCTAGACATTAACTGTCTTGCAACCTAGATATTGCATTCCTGGGCATTTATTGCAGAGAATGAGGACTTATGCTTATACAACTCCTGTATGTGAATGTTTACAGCTGCTTTACTCATAATAGCCAAGAACTGGATACACCCCAGATGTCCTTCAATAACTGAATGGTTAAACTTTGGTAAATCCATATGCTGGAGTACCACTCAGCAACAAAAAGGAATCAGCTGTTGACACATGCAGCAATCTAGAGGAATCTCCAGAGAATTATGCTGAGCGGAAAAAGCAAATGTCAAAAGGTTATACATAGTATATTCATTTATAAAAATTCTTGAGTTGACATTTTATAGACATAAAGAGCTGATTAGTGTTTGCCAGGGACTAAGAAGGGACTGGAAGTGAAGAAAAGTGGACATGGCTATGAAAGGGCAATAGGGAATCCTTGTGGTGATAGAAATGTGCTGTATTTTGACTATCAGTGTCATTATCCTGGTTGTGAGATTGTCCTTGAGTTTTGAGAGAGATTAGCATTGGGGTGAATTTGATATAGGGTACATGGGAATCTCTCTGTATTATTTTTTATAATTGCATGTGAATCTATAATTATTTCAAAAAGTTTAATGAAAAACGTGTATCTGGTGAGCATATCTAAGCTGTATGAAAGAATATGTAATGAAGAAGAGTCTTCTGCATGCCCTTACACTATTCTCTTCTTTAGAATTTAGTGGTATAATTTTTTTTGTCTCCTTCAACTGAAGTTAAATGCATGAAGATGCATACATACATGTTAATATCTGTGTGTATTCACTAAAAATCACAAGCAAAAACCACCCAATAATGCTGCCCTTTACCTTGCTCTTCTTAATTTATCTTGGAGCTTCCTTATAGATACACACAGATTTACCAGATTCTTCTCCAGCTATGCAAAGATGTATCACTGTTTTTCTACCAAGTTACCTAATGAAGGAGATTTAAAGTGCCTTAGATCTTTTGTGATTATGAACAGTGATGAAGCTGACTCATTATATGTATGTGTTTGAACTCATGTTCAGGTTTACTTGTAAGGTAACTTCCCTTGAAGTAGAGTTCTTAGTTGACAATTATGTGCATTTTACATTTGATACATATTGCTGAATTCCCCCCTAAAGTTAAACCTTTACATTTATGTTCTCACCAAAAGTATAATAGAGTGCCTATTTCCTTTTTTTAATACTCTTACCAACAGAGTATTATCCAAGTTGTTAAAATTTAAAATTTTTATTTTTTTAAACTTTTTATTTTGTATTGGAATATAGCTGATTAACAGTGTTGTAATAGTTTCAGATGGACAGCTGAGGGACTTAACCATATGTGTACATGTATCCATTCTCCCCCAGACTCCCCTGTCATCCAGGCTGACAGATAACATTGAGCAGAGTTTCATGTGCTATACAGTAGGTCCTTGTTGGTTATCCATTTTAAATATAGCAATGCATACATGTCCATTCCAAACTCTCAAACTTTATCCAACTTTTTGACCTGTACCAGTCTCACAGAAGAAAGTTGATCATCTTTTAATTTGCATTTTATAATTATGAATGAGGTTGGTCATTGAGTCATATATTTAAAAGTGAATGGGTTTAACTTTTTAAAACTAAGTTAAAATGAGAAACAATTCTTCTTGTTATATGTTTTAAAATTGCTTAAGCATGTTTTACCAATCAGATATTTTTTAACTTTTTCTATTTATCTTTAAGACTCTATTTATGTATTCCCCAGCAGCAGCAGCAGCAGCAGCTTATGTTATTCTTTTTTTTCTTAAGTTTCATATTTGTTTGTCCTTTGGGGCAGTAATGAATTTTTAGGTTTCAAATGTAGTACATTTGTAAGCAATCCGACATTACATTTGAGAAGTGGGTTCTTGCCCAAGATTCTGGTTATTGACAGGTGTCCAAAATTAGATAAGATTAAAATCAATTTCCTGTAGGGAAGATTCTTGTGGAAGCTTGTACTGCATAATAATCTGCCTTGGAGGACATGTCTGTATCATGGCAAAATTTGTAAGTAGGTGAAATTTACTGGAGGTGTTGCAGGAAGGGGGACCCCTTCCAGGGCCTGAAACTGGGCTCTTGTCTTACACTCAGAGACGAATTGTCCAAGGGGACATATGTGCTGACAAAGCAGGAGATTTTATTGGGAAAGGGCACTCGGGTGGAGAGCAGTAGGGTAAGGGAACCCAGGAGAACTGCTATGTCACATGGCTTGCAGTCTCGGGTTTTATGGTGATGGTGTTAGTTTCTGGGTTGTCTTTAGCCAGTCATCTGACGCAAGAGTCCTTCCTGGTGGTGCACGCTGTGTTCAGCCAAGATGGATGCCAGAGAGAAGGATTCTGCGAGGTGGTTGGACATGTGGGGTCTCCTTTTGACCTTTCCTGAACTCTTCCAATTGGTGGTGGCTTATTAGTTCCGTATTCCTGTATTTCTGTATTCTGTATTTCCGACAGGAGGTCCTGTCGGAAAGCAACTCATGCAAATGGTTACTATGGTGCCTGGCCAGGGTGGGTGGTTTCAGTCAGTGTGCTTCCCCTAACGAGGTTACTAGCTGTATCAGCATTGGCTTTCTGGATTTTTTTTTCATTACTTCCTCCTTACAGGAAGATTAACTGATAATATGTTTTGGTGTTAGAACCAATAAACTCTCAATATGTTATTTATTACAATGTATAGAAATGGTCCTGAACACAATTGTATGAGGTAGGTACAGTTATGACCCTATTTTAGGTGAAGAAAGTAGCATAGTTTTACATAGCATACTCAAGGCATACAGTAAAAATAGTGAAAGGTTGTTGCTGAGCCATTAAAGACACCAGGATTCTTGGCCTCCAGATGAGAAGAATTCAATTTGGGCCCAATGATGAGGCTTGATCACTCAGAGCTTTTGTGTAATAAAGTTTTATTAAAGTATAAAGCATAAAAGAGATAGAGAAAGCTTCTGACATAGACATCAGAAGAGAGCAGAAAGAGTGCCCCCCTGCTAGTCTTTAGCTGGATGTTATATAGCTACTTGCTGCTGCTGCTAAGTCACCTCAGTCGTGTCCAACTCTGTGCTACCCCATAGACGGCAGCCCACCAGGCTCCCCCATCCCTGGGATTCTCCAGGCAAGAACACTGGAGTGGGTCGCCATATCCTTCTCCAATGCATGAAAGTGAAAAGTGAAAGTGAAGTCACTCAGTTGTGTCTGACTCTTTGCGACCCCATGGACTGCAGCCTACCAGGCTCCTCCATCCATGGTATTTTCCAGGCAAGAATACTGGAGTGGGTAGTCTGCTAATTAGAGGAAAGGAAATGTCTCAAAACTCAGAGACTGGCACCAGGCCCCTCACCCACAACATGCATTTTGAGATAAAATTGGCACAAGTGAGTTGTCCCCGGCCATAAAATGATTGACATGACAAGAAAGACAGGTTTCCACGCAAATACAGTCTCATTAGCATAGTTTAAGAGAATATTTGCATGAGTAAAATATACTGGCTTGTCAAGTCGGTTCTGAGTCCTAGGCAGAACCGACTTGAAGACAAGAGTCTAGGGTAAATACATAGTTCATTAACATAGCTTAAGACAAACATTTCCATAAGAAAAATGCATTGGTAAAAAGTTGGCTTAAAGCTCAACATTCAGAAAACGAAGATCATGGCATCTGGCCCCATCACTTCATGGGAAATAGATGGGGAAACAGTAGAAACAGTGTCAGACTTTGTTTTTTGGGGCTCCAAAATCACTGCAGATGGTGACTGCAGCCATGAAATTAAAAGGCGCTTACTCCTTGGAAGAAAAGTTATGACCAACCTAGATAGTATATTCAAAAGCAGAGACATTACTTTGCCGACTAAGGTCCGTCTAGTCAAGGCTATGGTTTTTCCTGTGGTCATGTATGGATGNAAACAATGTCAGACTTTGTTTTTTTGGGCTCCAAAATCACTGCAGATGGTGACTGCAGCCATGAAATTAAAAGACGCTTACTCCTTGGAAGAAAAGTTATGACCAACCTAGATAGTATATTCAAAAGCAGAGACATTACTTTGCCGACTAAGGTCCATCTAGTCAAGGCTATGGTTTTTCCAGTGGTCATGTATGGATGTGAGAGTTGGACTGTGAAGAAGGCTGAGCGCTGAAGAATTGATGCTTTTGAATTGTGGTGTTGGAGAAGACTCTTGAGAGTCCCTTGGACTGCAAGGAGATCCAACCAGTCCATTCTGAAGGAGATCAACCCTGGGATTTCTTTGGAAGGAATGATGCTGAAGCTGAAGCTCCAGTACTTTGGCCACCTCATGCGAAGAGTTGACTCATTGGAAAAGACTCTGATGCTGGGAGGGATTGGGGGCAGGAGGAGAAGGGGATGACCGAGGATGAGATGACTGGATGGCATCACGGACTCAATGGACGTGAGTCTGGGTGAACTCCGGGAGATGGTGATGGATAGGGAGGCCTGGTGTGCTGCGATTCATGGGGTCGCAAAGAGTCGGACACGGCTGAGCAACTGAACTGAACTGAACTGAACAGGTGTCCTAGCTGTGATATCCTGTGATATTGCACAATGTTACCCGGGGAAACAGCACCACTCTAGATTATTTATCACAACTTCTGTGAATCCACATTATCTTAAGGTTTGTTTTTTTTTTAAGTATACGGCAAGTATTGTGAAAAAAGTATCAAGTGCCATAGGTGATACAAGGAGGGAGATGAATATAAGAAATGGAGGGGAAATGTGTGTGCGGTTTAATGGTGCAGGTGGCATTTGAGATGGCTCTGAAGACACCACACTTTGAAGGGGCAACGGGGCAGGTGGACCAGAGTAAACAAAGATGGAAAAGCCTTCTCCTGCTTAAGGGCAGCTTCTGGCTGGTGTAGGGAAATAGTTGTCAAGAAAAAGTGAAGTTCTACTGTGAAGGAATTTGAAAGGATAAGGATTCTGAACTCATCTGAGTAGACACTGGGAGCCACAGACAAATTTTGAGATGGGGAGTGAGCTAACCTGAGCCCCTGCACATCTCACTTCACCTCTATCAGTTTCCTTATTTGTAAAAAATAGAGTTTCTATTATCAGATTCTATGTACACCAGAATATGTGGAAAGGATTGGGAGTAGTAAGAGAAAGGAAACAGAGAAGATGGGTGAAGTGCCTTTTACAGTAACCTCAGGGGAAATAATGACAGAACCATGGATGTGGGGATGGGGGCAAGGAGAAACTATTCAGAGGACTCCTGGAAGCAGTTCCTGCCTCCAGGCATAGCTTCCCCTCCAGAGATACAGTTTCAAGTTTGGGGGCTTGATCCTCTAAGAGGTCCAGAGGCTTTGAGCCATCTATACATCTAAGTGCTGCAACTTGAAGAGGAATGATGCCTTGGTTTCAGGGTCACGTGGCTCACCTACCAGTTGCAGTAATTGGGGTGAAAGTGTAGGGGACAGAGGATGGCTAGAGTTTCTGGGGAATCTGGCCCCTGTTGCAAGGCATCCTTGCCTTGGGAAAGTTAACATGGGCAGGCTGCCTCCTTCAGGCTCCAGAGTAAGACCAGTTCCCCACTGGGGCATTTTTCCCACATTCACTGCTCCTTCTATAAAATTGTGGCTGCTCTGGAATCATTTTTGAGTACTTATGTGTTAAAAGGCAATGGAGCTTGTGTACTACAGTTGCAATTTTTCTTAAATCTAAAACTGATCTAAAAAACAGCAAGGGGAGCACAGTCCCTCCTATACGTAACCCCAGCACTTTGCCTTGCTTTCCTCTCAACAGTGGGAGGAAATTTGACAACCTCCCTCTCTTCTTCAAGGGTATTTGTCAAATGCTGAAATAGGCTACAAGTTAAAGCATTGTTTGATAAAAAGCAATAAACCCTAGTAATTGAACATCCTATCAGGACTCACTGCCTGTCATAGCTTACTTATACCAAGGGAAGCAGCAGAAACTCTAGGCAAAGATATTCTATATCCATTCTGGGTGCAGAGAGATGGAGTAGAGGGAGGTGCACAGTTGGGTAGTGTGCGGTGAGTGGCAGATTCCAATACACCATTGTCATGTTGCATCAAGTTTCCTCTTTGCAGACAGAAACCTGCCTCCACACATGAGCGGAGCCCCTCCTTAATCATCTGAGGACCCTGGTTCAACAGTCAGCCTCACTCCTAATGACATTCTGTTAAATGGACAAATTCCTTTGAAGCCTTGTCCTTCTTTGAAATCCAATTTTGCAGGAAGCCAAATCTGATTGGGGGTAGCCATGGAAACCACACTGAGGAGTCTTAGAGGAGGTGGAGAGAGGCAAGGCAAAATGTGATAGTCAAGAGTCTTTTACTGCTCTGTCGGAAATATCAAAGGGATCTGGAGAGGTTGGCAGCAGACGAGTCGCTGCCCGGGTCCTGTTTGTGTGGCTGGGTACCATGTGGCTGTCATGGAAGTAAGCAGCCAGCTGTCTCCACACACAGGCAGGGGGATGGAGCAGAATACACAAGTCCCAGGTCTGTCTGCCGCCCTCTTCTTCCCCTCCCCCAAACCCAATTCCAGCAAGATCCTAGCATCCCTTTCTTAGCTATCTCTCCTTTAAAGGCTAACAACAAAAGAATGACAAGGTTAAAATACAAGGCCCTCACAGATAAGAGGTTCTTTGGAGCAAAGGCCATGAAATTCATCTGAAATTCCTTGTAATAGATAAGATAAGGGTATCTAAAGAGATGCAGAGCAGCTGAAATGGACTCCATAGCACAACACGCAGAAAGTCTACCACCTGGTCCACGGGGGCCCCTCCCACACTGTCAGCAGACAGAAGACACAGAAAACAGGGCCCATGCTGGCCTCTCGGCTGCTTGGAGATGCCATCTACATGTTCTCGTGCCAGGTGGGCACTCACTAAATATGCATCCATGGGGTGTTCGGAGGGTTCAGTCAGGAAGAAACAAAAGCATCTGGCACCTAGAATGGCATGGGGCGGAAACAACTGCAAGCGAAGCAGGAGCCGGCTGGCACTGCTCAGCCCCAGGTGAAATGGGTCTGGAGAGGAGACTGCAGAGGGCAGCTCTTGGGCTTTTTCTGAGTTGGTTATTGATCCCTGGATGCTGGGTCACTACATGCGGCCGAGCTGACGTCTGCCCTGTGAATGTGCAGCCGCTGCATCTCAGCCCCTCGGTCCCAACCCCATCAGCCGGGTTTATTGACTCTTTTATTGACGATGCTGGGGCCTAATGAGGACAAGAGCTGCACACTTCATTAAGGACCGTGGAAAGAGAGATGATGCATCCAGCTGGTGCCAAGAACCAGGCTCATGGCATGCTTGGCAAGACCCTGGAAACCAAGCCTCACGGCACCCTTGAGGCAGAGGAGCTGGACACAGATGCTTGCTTGGGCACTTCGCTTGGTGGCCTTAAGATACAGGATTTTCACAGCTTGCCAAAAGCCTTATTTTTACCAATTAGCTAACATTTCCATTTAGGAGGGTCCTGTTATGTACATGATGCACTTCGATGGTCTCCCTGCTCACACTTCCAGATTCTTTGCACTAATACAACAAAATAAACAGGTTCTCATATCGTATCAGGGAACATTTCCAAAACAGGTTTTCAGTGAGGCCCTGGCTCAGAACAGAATGAGAGACTATTAAAACTCAAGAATTTTCAAGGTGATTCAAATTTAAGATGAGGAACTGACCTAGTGCTCTGCCTAGGGCCACCCAGCCACCAGAGACTGTGCAGATACTAAAATCCTGGTTCTCTAGTGCTGGTCCAAAGCTCATGTACAACTGAAAACCTGAGATGGATAATTATAGTCCAGGGATTACTGAGCAGCTCTGTGAGTTGGTCCCCCTCCATCTGAATGGTAACATTTCTCTCTTTGTTCTTATATTTCTATCTCTCCCTTTATTCTGTTTCTCTGTATTTCTCAGGTTTTTTTTTTTTTTAATCTTCTTTGCCTATCCCTTAGACCACATTAGACATCCCCTATGGTTACTGCTGAGCTGAACACAGGCCCTAAAGACCAGAGGTTGCTGACTCTGACATTCTCTCGCTTTGATTGGTTCTCTTGGGAATCTGAAGGGAGCTGGGGTTGGGGGAGGGGGGGGCATTGAAAAAGCGTCAGCTGCAGCAGATGAGGCCACACACTGTCTGAGTAGGATGTGCAGGCAGTCTGTGGGGTTAATCTGCATGAGAAGCAGGTGGGGCCAAAGCTAATTTAATAGGCTAGATATTTGCAGTCATGATAACTTGGGAAAACTATGGAAGAAATAACCCTTTCTTTTATGGGTGATTAAGGAAATTAAAGGTTAATAATAGAAGGAAAGCAACCTTACAAAGGTTGAACTGATCTTTTCATTTGTTATTTCAAAAAGCAGAAGTTTAAGCTTTGTAAGCCCCTTCCTTTATTTCTGCCATTTCTTCTCCCTCAATTCACTACAGGTTTTAGAATTCAGGGTAGAGGCAGGAGGGATTCAAGGTGAGAGAAGAGGCTATTATCTGGAATCTGAGAGAAATAACCTGCATGGCACAGGTCGACACATGCTTGGAGGAAGATGCACACTAAGAGGAAATGATGTAATCTAGCCAGACTCAACAATATTCACAAATACCAACAGACACACCACCTGGACACCAGCAATGGCTGATTATTTCAGTGCAGGAATCTGGGTGAAAATACCCTTCCCTTAGTGGACATCTTGTGTATAATGACCTTTGGGTCCCCCAAATAAATTCTTTCCTTTCTTCAGAATTGTATCAGTGTCCATTTTGATGTTTTCCTTTCTAGATGTGTATTCTTAAACACTCTTGTCCTAAATGTCCTAAACATCCTTGGACTTCTGAAGCTTCCAACAGCATTTTCTACCAGTGTACACCATGCTGTTTCATATACGAGACAGTACTCGCAGTCCTTGTGCTAATTTTTAGACTTTACTTTTTCTTATCTTCTAAAGGGTAGATCGTTCCACCTCTTTTCACAGAATTCCTGATCCCCACTCTCCTACTACCTTCGAGATCTTCACTCTCACAGTCTTTTTCATCTTCAGCTTTTCCCTCTGTTTGCTAACATCCTTGGTTTCCTCTATCCTAAAAACAAACAAAACACACAAATAAAAACCTTCCTTCAACCCTGAGATCTTCTCCAATTTCATCTTTTCTTCTTCCTTTCCCTCATCAAATCTCATGTCTTTGCCTGTCTGTCTTTGCACAGTGAAGCAACTCTCTCAAGGGCATCAATGCCCTCTTTCCTTCTCACCTCTGCTCTGTCTTTACCAACTTATATCTGCAGCGTTGGGCGGCATTGGCCTCTTACTCTTGCTTTGGGCATCCAGCTTCCTTGGCAAGGAAGGTGCCCTATCCTTCCTATCTTTCCTATTGTTTCTCTGACTCTTTCTTTGGCTCTCTTCATTTCACCTTCTAGTCACAGGTATTAACCAAAGTTTCACACTTGCCTTTTCCCATTTCCTCTCCTTGCTCTCTGAGTCCCCAGGGTTTCATTCTCCCACTGCTCCAACTTTCTCCTTTATGTAGATAACTCTTCTAATTGATATCTCTATTCCCCATTTCCACCTGGGTATCTGAACAGTTCGACCAATTTATTTCCTGTCCCCTTAATCCCTGTAATGACAACAAAGTTCAGTGAAAGTTGTATGAGCTTAAAAAAAATGTGAGTCCCAGTTCTGGCTCAGTCACCTACCAGCTCTAAGCCTTTGGACAGAGGTCTATGAGTCTCAGTTTCTTCATCTGTAGATTGGGTATCATAATCCCACCTTACAGGGTAATTACAAAGCTTAAATAAGATGGCATCTATAAGCAGTATATGTTATATGCTCAATAAATTGTAACCATTATAAAGATACTGCTGTTGTCCAGTAATCCAAACTCAAAATGTAGGACTCATCTTGGACCCTTCCTCATCCCGATTCCAAATATCCACCGATCTAGCCAATCTTACCTGCTCACAATGGCTTTTGATTCCTGAGTGTCACTACTGGTTTGGGTTCTCATTATCTCTGTTGAGAAGTGATACTGAAATGGCTTTTGATCCTCAATACCCCTCAACATCCAATATCCCCATTATTACATGCTACTTTGCATCCATGTTGCAGAATATGTATCCCAAAGCTCAATCCTGACCCCACCAAAAAGGTGATAGAGCATAGTGGCCCTAAAGTCAGACTGTGCTCTGTTCATATCTGCTACTTGCCTACTATGACCTTAGGCAAACTACCTGTCCTCTCCATACCTTGATTTCCTCATTTGTACAGTGGTAACACTATTAGAACTTTCAAGGTTGCTGTGAGGATTCAAAGAGCTCATATATATTGTGTTTATAACACCTGCAACATGGTAGGTGATTCACATATGGTAGCAATTATTATCATTTCTGCATTCATTCCCTGCAACAACTATCCTTGGGAGGTGCTTGATGCCTGAATCATCCATAATCTCTCATTTGAACCTCCTTGCTCACTAAAGATATATTAGAGGAGAGACTGGCCAAGATATGGGTGCCATTGGTCTCCAAGGATGTTTTTCCTCTATGAAGCTAACTTACCTTTAAAGAGATTAAAAGAGTGGCCTTGGCTTCCTTGGCACCAGGCTGTAATGAAGTGGAATAATCAGCAGGCAGATTCTCCCTGCCCACCTCCAAAGATTTCTTCCCTGCCCTTTCTATTCTAGAATCCTTGCAGTGCTTCCAAGTCACATGTGGGAAACATTCATCTGAAGGCATGAGATATTAACTTCTCTTTTCACTCACTGTGGCAGAAGTCAAATTATCACTGTAATACAGACCTCAGAAAGAATCAATCAGAAGGCAGATGACATCCCAGGAGTTGGTAGCCTCTTTAGTCTGGAGGCTGCAGGATTGAGCTCTACCGAAAGTAGGGGTGGGATGGGGGGTGTGGTGATGACAGGAAGGGGTGACGGACTAGGGATAAAACAAGCAAAAAAGAAAACTGGAAAAGAAGAAAGCGAACGAGAAACTGGATGAAAAAATAAATTGAGAAATAGAAACTGTAGGAGAAAATAAAGAGATTCCTATAATCTGGAAGATTAGAAGTTAAATAGATCCAGTCCATTTCGCTAGTGGTAATTTCAGGTTATACCATGTTCTACCGCCAAGGACACTGAGAAGCTTCAGAAAGTGGCTGTAAATTCCTAAAGAAAAGCTCCTTTTGGAGAGTCAAGCCATTATTATCTGCTGCTGTACTTTTTAGCATATGCACTATCAACACAATGACACGTCTTATTGAGTACTATGTGATATTCCACATCGTGAGACTATTGATGCAGAATTTCCTTTCTCAGAGCTCAATATTCCAATCAAAGCCTGTTGCATCAAATCACTGAGGCCATCCACTTAATGACAACTTGTAAAATGCATATTGCAGAATATTCATGTTCATTTTATGCTCACAGTGCTTAAAATCTCCTCTAAACAGCCTCTGCTCCCAGTCTATTAAGGTGCCGGTGTTATCTACACTCCATTCAATGGTGTGGAAATAATTGTCTTGAGACTAAAGAAAAAATTGATGGTCACAAGCCGAGTCAGCACTTGTGTTCTTTTCTTACTCTCTTGAATCAGGTGTTATTTACCTCTTCCAACACCTGGGACTCCTGATAAGTCACTCCCCTGATAGCTTTTTCCAGGACAGTACTGTGGGGTCTTTGGAAGAAGCAGGGATCCTTCATAACTGGTATTGTTATCAGCACAATTCACACAGCTACCAGATGTACAAAATCGAAACCACCAAGGGCACTCAGGCACAGGGGCCTCCCGCAGCTCCATCTGGCCGCTCTGAAATGGCTCTTGACTTGGAAGTTATTAGAGAGAGAAGGGCTCTACCTAGCACGGGGGTGGTGAGGAGATGCTTGCATTCTGACAAAGTCAGGTGCTTTTTGGTTCCCTCATGTCTGCTATACCAAAACCACCGTTATCAGAGTCCCAGAGCCCCCCTCCTTGCAAACCTGGCTCTATTAAAGAGGTCTGCCTGGTACAGAGAAGTTGACCCTTCTCTCCATCTCTTATCTCTGGGATGAAGCACCAGGACTCGGGCTGGTGAAGGAAAGCAACTGCTCCTGGCAGCTGATAGTTCGGCAATGGGGCCTGTGACTTTGCCTTTAAATATCAACGACACACACAGACAACACACTGGCAGCATGAGAGGTTTCCATGGTGATAGAATGCAGGCCATGACCTCTGTAAATGTAATCAGAGCACTGGGATTGGTGTGTGAGACAGGTTTAATTTCTCCTCCTGTGGAAGCTCTGTGGTCCGGGCCATACATAGGCTTCATACATTGACAGACAACCTGTTATCTTCACCAGGGCAGCTCTGCAGATGGCAACCCCCACTGCTCCAGAGCTGCTTCCTCCACAGTCTGAGCAGGCTGCAGGATGTAAAAGGTCACTAGGGGCTGAAACGGCAGACACATTAATACCTGGCATCCCTGTCCAGTGTCCTCAGGAGGTGCAACTGTCCCTTTTATGGGGAGCAGCTGTGGCATGGTCCAACGAGAGCCAGATTAAGGACTTGGAAGATTGGTGGAAGTTTTCATCTCTGCTCTGCCACCAACAGTGTGACCTTGGGCAAGTCATTTAACCTCCAACTTTCAACATCTTCCCCCAGGGAGAAAATGCTTGGGTAAAAAAGGGCTGAGGGTTTCTAAAGTTCCCCAGGAGAAGATAGTACCTACTTACACTTAATAGGGGAGAATTCTACAATCTCCAGTGGAATCCTGCCCCAAGAAGTAAGTTTTCCATCTTACTAGTGCTAGTTACTAAGACTTCAAACCCTGATTCTATAGTTGAAAACAGATAATGTGGGGTTACCATTGGAGAGCCTCAGCAGGACTTCCTCACCTCTATCCTGATTTGGAAACAAATGCGTGCCATGCATGCTCAGTCGTGTCCAGCTCTTTGTGATCCCATGGACTGTAGACTGCCAGGCTCCTCTGTCCATGGAATTTTCCAGGAAAGAATACTGGAGTGGGTTGCCATTTCCTACTCCAGGGGATCTCCCAACCCAGGAATTGAACCCACGTTTCCTGCATTGGCAGGCGGATTTTTTTACCAATATGCCACCTGGGACTCCCTTTGGAAACAAAACCAGGATACAATTCCTTCTGAACTGGCCTTAAGTTGGAGACTAGTTCATGCTAAACTGATAGAAATGGCTCGGAGAGAAATGTAGCAGTATCAGGGACTTCCCTAGTGGTCCAGTGGTTAACTCCACTCTCCCAATGCAGGGCACACAGGTTTGATCCCTGATTGGGTAACTGGGGTCTCACATGGTAGAGCCAAAAAAAAAGAAAAGAAAAAAGACATGTAGCAGTATCAAAGGAGGAGTCCACAGTCTCTCCCCTTGACCTCCACTCAGCCTTGGCAAAGAGCTGCTCTGGCCACTTTGATGCCGGCATCCTCTCAGTCCACTTGCCAATTCATATGAGACACTGGCGGACTTCAGTTACCAGTCACCCTGCTTTTCTGATGTCTTACACTGTTTCAGTATAGTGCTCTGAAAAAAAAAAAAAAAAAGACAAGATTTGGGCTAAGAAGAGATTCATAGGGCTGTATGACACATTCTTCTTGCCAAAAGTAGCTGGTCCATTAGATTCTCCTTTCAGAATCCCGACAGAGAATCTCAGAATTTCAGAGCTGGAAGGGACTTTAGCAACCCAGTAACATACAGTGAAAAGGCCCAGTCTGAGGCCTGAATTGAAGAAGTAATATACTTGCATTACAGCAGATTAACGAACAGTGGAACCACAAGGGTGTCAGGGCCACACTCTGCTCAGCTAGGTACTAATTTAGTTCCTGGATGCTTTTGAACCTCAAACTGAAGCAGAGAGAAGTTGGGGGAGGATTCAAAAGTGGTTGTTGAACATTAGAATCAGGAAATGGTGATTTGGCTGAATCTACAGATAATAGCATTACCACTTCCTATGTTAGCTGATGCCAAAGAGGGAAGATTCGAGATAAGAAAACAGTCAAGTGACAGGACTGTAAGCTTCCACACAATTGTCCCCACCCAATTCACACTGTTTCTCTCAGGCAACTGAGGGGAGCAGGAGTCCGATTGTTCATAGGGTTTTTTGGTTAGTGTCCAACACAGAATCATGAAATCAAAGAACAATGGAGTTTATAGGAACTCCAAGAGAATTATCTGGCTTGGCATCATGTCTTCCGGTAACTAAATCATCTAGGATAGATAATTTGATTATCTTTTTATTAAAGGATCTTTCTCAACTGTACATGAGGAAATAAGTTTCCTTCCAGCTCTAACATCCAGAATTCCATGATTTCTTTTTCAGATTCTTTTCCCTTATAGGTTACTACAACACTTAAAATTCTTACTGTGAGGAAGAGTCTTAACTTTGAATAAAGTATTTTCTCCAGAAAAGAATCATGCTCCATTAATTTCATTTCAGCAAACATGAACTGAATACCTCGAATGTGCCAGTAACAGTGTCAGATAGTAAGAGTTCGTAAATAAATCAAATATGAATTACCTGGCAAGGGTAACATGGTGTCCATCCTCACTCTCTGTCCCATTAGTACACATCAGTTTACCAGATTAGTAGCTGTCCTCAGGGGCTGATACAGGATATAGGCAGATAAATTTTGATATGATATGATATGAAAGCAAAAAGTATCTGGGACACTGACCTTTATCCAAGAGAATTCAGTTCCTGAGTGAATATCAAAACTCAAATATTAAAATCAACTTGAGGGATTGGGTACCAATGAAGGATGGAGAACAAAAAAGGGATCTGAAGGCAAGGAAAGCTTATTTCAGAATTTTTTCCCTAGGAGCTTTGATCACTGCCTGCTGGAGTCTTCCATCTTTGGCCAACTTACTAAATTCCTGGCCATATCTGAGCTTCCTCAGTGGCTTCTCTTTGTCCTTAATAAGATTTAGTGTGGATTCCCATGTAGTGTGGCTTCCCTCATAGCTCAGTTGGTAAAGACTCTGCCTGCAATGCAGGAGACCTGGGTTCAATCCCTGGGTTGGGATGATCCCCTGGAAAAGGAAATGGCAACCTACTCCAGTATTCTTGCCTGGAGAATCCCATGGACAGAGGAGCCTGGCGGGGCTACAGTTCATGGAGTCGCAAGAGTCGGACACAACTTGGCAACTAACCCACCATCTAGGTACAACCAGGTGAGATCACTTTAACAATTTTTCCGTAGGACCACTGGATCAATAGACCCTCATCTCTCATTTATGATCTCAGCCCTTCTTTCTCCTTTCTTGTGTCTTTCTGTTATTTCCAGGGTTAGTTCACAAATTTGCATTACTTCTGTTTCTGCCAACACTTTGGTTCTTTCTTGTTCCCTTGGCTTATTTTGAGAAGTGCCTACTTTTGCTGTGCTGCCCATGAAGAGTGGTCTTTTTTACCCATCACCTGACAGACTTCAGTACCTCCCATGGCTGGATCAGGAGGGCTTAAGCATAACCACATGCTGCCTTCCACACAAACTCTGTCACTGAGTGTGGCCCATCTGTCGACTCCATCCTTACTTTTGTGGTTTTCTTTCAACAGTCTCCTTTTCTTTCCAACAACCCAGCTTCTTTAAGGGTCTCGTCTGTTAAAACTCTTTTGTTTGGATGAAACAGAAATCCAAATCAAATAGCCTTAGGCAAATAGGGAAATTGACATCAAGATTCCAAGGAAGGCTGAAATAATTGAACACGGAAGGCAGACCTTAAATGTCTTTGGGCTCCTGGATACTATTGTTTCTTAGGCGGTAGAGTGGGCTCTCATTGGCCCAACCGAAGTAGTTGTAGCCAGGAGAACAGTGTCATGTAAGAACACGGCAGCTCCTACAGAAACCAAATGTGTGGAAATGGGGGAGAAAAAATCCCTAGACAACACAGATTGCAGTTTCTTAGGTGCATAGGGTTGTAGTACAGAAAAAGCAATCTATCCATCACAACTCCCTACAGATCTGCCTGTAATGCCTAAATCACAATACAAAAGGTACAAACTCTCTCTTATCGAACTTCTAGGCCCTTGAAAGCCAGGGGTGTGGTCAGACAGGGGGTTAGATCCTTACTCTTTTCACTCACTGGGCCTTAAGTTTCAGCCTGACTGGGACTCTGCTTTACTAGGTGTTAAATTTTTGGTTGTGAAATGCTCAGGGTGGACCCAGATATCACAAAGATAACAACTTGTCTCTTCTTAGCCAACTCCCCCTCTCTTCCCATCTTCCCCAAGTCAGCAAATGGTACTGTGGATCATCTAATTGCCCAATCTAGAAACCTGGGCGTCATTCATTCCTCTTCCTCCCTCTGCCATTCCACTTGCTAAATATCTTTCAAACTTGTCATTTCTTTCCAGCCTGGCCGCCACCATCCTGTTGCAAACTACCATCACCTCTCACCTTGCAGCCCTCTAGTCTTCTACCCTCTCAACCTATTTTCCACCTTATTGACAGTGATGTTTGTTTTTTTTTTAATCTGCTTATGTCTCTTACTCTTTAAAACTTTAGCAGCCCCCCAATATTATCCTTCCAAACCTCTCAATATGGCTAATATGCCCCTACTCTTGACCACACTTGGCCTCTTGCTTATCTTCTCTGCCAAATTGTCCCTTATTCTCTGTCCTCTTCAGTAGCAGACTTCTTTCAGTTTCTCAGTAAGACATACCCACTCTCACTTTCATTTTTCCACATGTGCTTTTCCCTCTCTCTGCAACAATCTTCCCCTCCCCCTTCATTCAGTTGAGTCTTACTTACGCTTCAAGTCTCAACTTAAACATCATTTCTTCTAGTAACCATCCTCGGCTCTTGAGGCTGGTTTGTTTCCTTCTCATATGTTCCTGTAGCACTAAGGCCTGCCATTCAAAGCTCAAGTTCCATCTGTAACTACCTATCTACCACCTGTCTCCCCTCCCAACTGTAAGCTCCCTCAGGTCCAGATCTTTCCTCTCATGTTCATCCCAGTATGCCCAGCACTTACTGTGCCTGGTACATAGTAGGTTCTCAACATATGCTCATTGAGGACATGCTGAAGGTAAGTCTGTTGGGTATTTTTTTTAATATTTATTTATTTGTTTTGGCTGTGCCAAGTCTTAGCTACAGCACATGGGTCTTCAATATTCGTTGCAGTATATGGGATCTTTACTTGCAATATGTGAGATCTAGCTCCCTGACCAGGGATGGAACGCAGGCCTCCTGATAGGGAGCACAGAGTCTAAGCCACTGAACCACCAGGGAAGTCCCTATTGGGGTTTTTTAAAATACTTTTTAATTAATTTCAAACTTATAGAAAAGTTTAGGTACCACAGTACCTAGAATTCTTACATACCACTGTAAGCTTTTGTCATCCATAGATCCATCAATTATAAGCTTTTGTCACGTTTTATTATTTTCTATTTATGTAAATTTACATATTTTTTCCAAACCACCTGACAGTAAGTTGCAGATATCATGCTTCTTTTCCCCTTAATAATTCAGTAGTATTTCCTAAGAATGAGGGTATTTCCTTAACACATTATCAAAACGAGGGAAGTTAACAAAGATACCTGAACTCTATTTTTGTAAGTGAAAAGTGAAAGTGAGCTCTAATTCTGTTTTTGTTTGTTTGTTTGTTTGTTTTTTAAGGGAAGTAGGAAGTACTGGGGAAGGGCTTTCTAGGATTAAGGTCTCCCCTTCTTCCTCTCTCTCTCTGCTCCAGTTCAAGAGCTTCTTCAAAAGCTGAGGTCGTGGTGGGGAAGGCAGTGCCTGGCTGAGGGCTGAGTGCGCCTGTTCTCCCTCCGTGCCCCGACTGGCAGCAGCAACTTCTCTCACCCACGTCTATGCCTCACGTTGCCCCGAGTCCTCTGTCGGCAAGCTGGAAGCCCTCTGAGCAGGATGGCTTTGTTCTACAACGTCCCGGAGGGAGGAGGAAACCCCGTCCGCCGGAAGTGCAAGTTGGGAGGAAAGGTGAGGCCCGGAAGTGGGAAGATGGCTCCTGGGACCCCTACTCAAGCTTCGGCATTTCGGGCCTGCATGAAGAAGGGAAAAAGACGAGCCGCCGTGGTAGAGTCAGATTTGCACACCTCGGGTCCTGGGACCATCCTGCTCGGCTGAGTGGAATACCAAACGAGGGTGTCTTGGAGCTGCACTTCACCTCAGCCAGGCAATCGACAGGAGAAGCAGCGAGCGAGACCGACAGACTGTCACTGGCAAAATGAACTGTCACCTCCCATTTTTCAGAGGCGCGGCGGGATGAATTGCAGCCTTGAACCGTGCGGCCCGCTGCTGATTGAGTTCCGCTGTCTTAGAACCCCTTCGAACAAGGCGAGTTCATTTCAGACTGACGTCCCACCGCTTATCAATTTAGGAGCCAGTAAAATTAACCGCTTCGGAGCTGATTCGCTCCCTTCCCCTGCTTGGATTGCGCATCCAGAAAGGTCACCAAATAAATCTCTCTCTGGGTCCTACTAGCATAATATGCAGCTTGGAGACAGGGTCTCAGAAGAGAGGACTTGAGCCAGACATAGCCCGAGCCTGAAAGGTTGCTAGGCCCCCTCACAGCCACCCGTCCATGGCAATGTGTGACAAGACAGGCCTTTGCTAGCTCTGCTCCCACCAAATCAGCTTCTGCTCTCAACAGATACAGGGTTGGGTACAGTTGGGTGGCTGAGAGTGGAGGTGCTACAAAAGACCCCCTAGCCTTTCAGCAGAGACCTCTGCACTGCTTGAACTGAATATTTCCCATCTGCTATGGACTGAATATTTGTGACCCACTCCTATTCATATGTTGAAACCCTAATCCCCAATATAATGGTATTTGAAAGTGGGCACTTGGGAAGTTGTTGTTGGTTAGTCACTAAGTCCTGTCCAACTTTTGTGACCCCCATGAACTGCAGCACACCAGGCTCCCCTGTCCTCCACTGTTCTCCCGGAGTTTGCTCAAACTCATGTCCATCAGTTCGGTGATGCCATCCAACCAACTCATCCTCTGTTGCCACTTCTCCTGCCCTCAGTCGTGTCCGACTCTTTGAGACCCCATGGACTGTAGACTACCAGGCTTCTCTGTCCATGGAATTTTCCAGGCAAGAATACTGGAGTGGGTTGCCATTTCCTTCTCCAGGAGATCTTCCCAACCCAGGGATTGAACCCAGGTTTCCCACATTGTAGGCAGACGCTTTACCATCTGAGCCACCAGGGAAGTCCTATCTTTTCCAGCATCAGGGTCTTTTCCAGTGAGTCTGTTCTTTGCATCAGATGGCTAATGTATTGGAGCTTCAGCATCAGTCCTTCAAATGAATTTTTAGGGGAAATTAAGTCATGAGAGTAGGGATCCCATGATGGAATTAATGCCCTTAGAAAAAGGAAGAGAAACTGAAACCTTTTTTTCTTGGCCACATGAGAAGAATACATCAAGGAGATGGCAGCCATCTGTAAACCAGGAAGAGGACTCACCAGGAACCTGACCGTGCTGGCACCCTGATCTTGGAATTCCAGCCTCCAGAACTGTAAGAAACAAATGTTTATTGTTTATGCCACCCAGTCTGTGGTGTTGTGTTATATCAGTGAACATCCTCTGGACCTTACAAATGGGAGATGCCTGTCAAATGTCTATTAAAGCAAATAAGACAATTACTTTAATATCAATAAGTAGTTTGCATGGACAGGGAAAAGGGATGTTTGTACAAGGACAATTTTACTGTCATATTTATTCACGGAGCGCCAGCCCATGCTAGAAACCCACTAGCAAGTTGAAATGCAGCAGAGCAGAGTCCTCTGTCTCCAGAGTAAAAAATGTCTTCTGCCACCCCTGCCCTATGTGCACACGTGTGCATGCGCGCACACGCACACACACACACACACCTCTTCTGCTCACAGAGGTCTTCCAGTAAGTCTAATTAACAAATCTTAGGGCTTCTCCTCTATATCCAGGGCACAAACGGTTTCGTCAATACTCTTTTGAACCTCTTCTCACTACAGGAATTTGCACAGTATTGGTTTGTAGAGATACAACTGAATCACTTTACTACGACTTTAAGATATAAAGGTGATTTTAAGGTGAAGGTGAGATGATGTCTGTGTCCCAAATTACTGGTCTCTGCTGCCCGAAGAGAATGTGTTCACATTCCTGTTCTCATCCTAATGGTTTATTTCTGTGTTTTCACTGGGGACTTTTGGCCCTACACCTGGAGTGAGAAGACATAGTTTTCACCTCTGGTTCTGCCTTCCCTAGCTAAATGACTTGAGCAAATTACCTATCTAAACCTCATCTTCCCCATCGGTTCGGTTCGGTTCAGTCACTCAATCGTGTCCGATTCTTTGCGACCCCATGAATCGCAGCACGCCAGGCCTCCCTATCCATCACCAACTCCCGGAGTTCACTCAGACCCATACCCATGGAGTCAGTGACACCATCCAGCCATCTCATCCTCTGTCGTCCCCTTCTCCTCCTGCCCCCAATCCCTCCCAGCATCAGAGTCTTTTCCAATGAGTCAACTCTTCACATGAGGTGGCCAAAGTACTGGAGCTTCAGCTTCAGCATCATTCCTTCCAAAGAAATCCCAGGGCCGATCTCCTTCAGAATGGACTGGTTGGATCTCCTTGCAGTCCAAGGGACTCTCAAGAGTCTTCTCCAACACCACAGTTCAAAAGCATCAATTCTTCAGCGCTCAGCCTTCTTCACAGTCCAACTCTCACATCCATACGTGACTACTGGAAAAACCATAGCCTTGACTAGATGGACCTTAGTCGGCAAAGTAATGTCTCTGCTTTTGAATATGCTTTCTAGGTTGGTCATAACTTTTCTTCCAAGGAGTAAGCGTCTTTTAATTTCATGGCTGCAGTCACCATCTGCAGTGATTTGGGAGCCCAGAAAAATAAAGTCTGACAATGTTTCCACTGTTTCCCTGTCTATTTCCCATGGAATGATGAGACTGGATGCCATGATCTTCGTTTTCTGAATGTTGAGCTTTAAGCCAACTTTTTCACTCTCCTCTTTTACTTTCATCAAGAGGCTCTTTAGTTCCTCTTCACTTTCTGCCATAAGGGTGATGTCATCTGCATATCTGAGGTTATTGATATTTCTCCCAGCAATCTTGATTCCAGCTTGTGTTTCTTCCAGTCCAGCGTTTTCCATCCAGCCATCTCATCCTCTGTCGTCCCCTTCTCCTCCTGCCCCCAATCCCTCCCAGCATCAGAGTCTTTTCCAATGAGTCAACTCTTCACATGAGGTGGCCAAAGTACTGGAGCTTCAGCTTCAGCATCATTCCTTCCAAAGAAATCCCAGGGCCGATCTCCTTCAGAATGGACTGGTTGGATCTCCTTGCAGTCCAAGGGACTCTCAAGAGTCTTCTCCAACACCACAGTTCAAAAGCATCAATTCTTCAGCGCTCAGCCTTCTTCACAGTCCAACTCTCACATCCATACGTGACTACTGGAAAAACCATAGCCTTGACTAGATGACCTTAGTCGGCAAAGTAATGTCTCTGCTTTTGAATATGCTTTCTAGGTTGGTCATAACTTTTCTTCCAAGGAGTAAGCGTCTTTTAATTTCATGGCTGCAGTCACCATCTGCAGTGATTTGGGAGCCCAGAAAAATAAAGTCTGACAATGTTTCCACTGTTTCCCTGTCTATTTCCCATGGAATGATGAGACTGGATGCCATGATCTTCGTTTTCTGAATGTTGAGCTTTAAGCCAACTTTTTCACTCTCCTCTTTTACTTTCATCAAGAGGCTCTTTAGTTCCTCTTCACTTTCTGCCATAAGGGTGATGTCATCTGCATATCTGAGGTTATTGATATTTCTCCCAGCAATCTTGATTCCAGCTTGTGTTTCTTCCAGTCCAGCGTTTCTGATGATGTATTCTGCATATAAGTTAAATAAGCAGAGTGACAATATACAGCCTTGACATACTCCTTTTCCTGTTTCTGTAAACCCAAACAAGTTGTTAAAAAGTTCAAGTAACATCATGTTTGCGAAAACCTTAGTAAACTACAAAATTATGTACAAATGCTGGAGTTTATTCATTTTAGTCTCAGCAACAAAAGAAAAACCTGAGAATAAAGGCCACACAGTATCTCAAAATTTGATCCAGGAATTCTACTTCTAGGAATTTGTCCCACAAAAATGCTCTGATCTGCAAAAGGATGTTTGTGTGAGGAATTTCACTGCAGCTTTTTAAAAAATTGGAGATAACCTAAATGTTGTCAGTAGAGAATTGGGTAAATAGTGATGCATATACACTATGTAATACTGTGCAATAGTAAATATAATGAGATAAAGTAAATAAAAAATTCTTGTGGTTGTAATATTCATGCACCAATGCCAATGTATATAAATTAACAGGTGTGGTTATCACATCATTAGATACTTGAATCACATATGATAGAAAAATATCTTCAGCTAAGTCTCAGAGAAATAACCTAAGCTTTGAACAAAACAGGATCATCCCACATATAATACATGGATTTCCATTTCCTATCCGGACATTTCCTTATGTCAGTCCACTTTTATTTTTATAATTTTTTAAAAATTTACATAAAAATTGGCCATCAATTATTAAGATAGTTCTCTGGGTTAACTATTGAAGAAAGAAAGGAGATTTCTAGGTAGCTTATATGTGTTTTCAGGAATACAAATCTATAATTTGCTAATAGCATAAACTGAGTGCTGGAGATCACTGCAGACAGTGACCAGCCATGAAATTAAAAGATGCTTGCTCCTTGGGAGAAAAGCTATGACAAACCTAGACAACATATTAAAAAGCAGAGACATTACTTTGCCAACAGAAGTCCATATAGTCAAAGCTATGGCTTTTCCAGTAGTCATGTTGAAAGCTGAGCACCGAAGAATTTATGCTTTTGAACTGTGAACTGTTGGAGAAGACTCTTGAGAGTCCCTTGGACTCCAAGGAGATCAAACCAATCAATCCTAAAAGAAATCAGTTCTGAATATTCTTTGGAAGGACTGATGCTGAAGCTGAAACTTTAATACTTTGGCCACCTGATGCAAAGAGCCAGGATCTAATTGGAAAAGACTCTGATACTGGGAAAGATTGAGGGCAGGAGAAGGGGATGACAGAGAGTAAGATGATTGGATGGCATCTCCGACCCAATGAACATGAGCAAACTCTAGGAGATAGTGAATCACAGGGAAGCCTGGTGTGCTGCTGTCCATGGGGTCACAAAGAGTTGGACACTACTGAGCGACTGAACAATCGTGTAAGAGCAGCCTCTTGTTATAAGGTGAAACAGCCCTAACCCAAGAATCAGGTGTCCAGCACTCTTGTCCCAACTCTGCTATTAACTTACAACATGATATCAACAGAATCACTTATCTGGGCCAAAGTTCCCACATCCAGATAATGAGAGTGTTAAAGTACACATTCTCTAAGGTCCCTTCAAGCTGAAAATTCAGTGGTTCTATGAAATCACTTTTCAAAGACTTAATAAATGGTGTTTATATATAATAATAGTTTCTGGTCATTTCTGGAACTAACAGGAAGATTTAGCAAGACTTAAGTACTCCACTTACATGCAGGGCAATACACTAAGAATTTTTTAAAATCTAAACAAAAAGGCTCTTGTCCTCAAGAAACCTATAATTTAAAAAAGAAAATGGCAGTTGAATTAATAGGGATATAGGAGTATCAGGTTTTACAAAAGGAATGTACACAGCAAGATGGCTGTGTTAAATCAGTGGAACTTAAATTTATGGTCCTAGAAGCCCTAGGGTTTCTCAGAAGGATTCTGAAGCTGCTTTCGGGATAGGGCAAGAGGGTAAGGAAGTGAATAATGCCTCCTCCCCATACCTGGTTTAACCAAACTAGATCTGCCTTCCCCTGCATCATGCATCTAGGAAATCTAAGAAAGATTTCTAAAGAAATAGGGCTGCTACAATAAAGTTGTGAAAACTGTTGGCCTAAATGATTTCCAAAGGCCAGTCTGTCTTTAAGTTTTCACAATTTTATGATTCTAAGATGTATGTAAACTAAGTTTTTATATTCTGCACTCAATTTTGCATGTATACAGGAAATTAACTTTGTAAAGGTTAATTCTCTTGTAAAACAAATAATTATTTTGTAATATGAATAATGAACCCTAAATGTATCTGTTAAACACACTCAGATTTACCTGTCCTGAATTTTCTGAACATGAGGCATGTTTGTAATTACAAAAGAATAGATGAGAAAAGAATTGGATGAGGCAGGCAAAAAAGTTATAAAAAAGATTCACAAAATCCCCAGGGCACTATGGAGAAGCTGTTGGTTTCAGCATAAGACCAAAGATAGTGACCTGGAGCTAGAATTCCTGAGCTCTACCATTGAATTGAGTCATTTCTGTTTCACAGAACTCACCTCAGAATTGACACAATTGGTAAGTGACACAATTGCTGAGTGCTTTCTATGTATTATTTCATTTAATCCTCCCAACTGTATGAGATGGGTATGATTTTTCTTTCCATTTCCCAGAAAACTGGAACCAGGGGTGGTTAAGTTCCTTGTTCAAGGTCACAGAGCCAGGATTCAACCCAGGGACTGTGAGCACAGAGCCCACACTCTCAGCCACCACACACTCTTCTCCAAGTTAGGGTCACCAGTATGGCAGACTCTTCCATGAGAAAGGAGCCAGCCCTGTGTTTGATTGGCATGAGGCTAACTGTCAAGGGGGCAGGAGTCATCTAATAAATCCCCTTTGCTCTACAGAGGAGGAACTGAGACCACCAGAGAGACAGGTGAGCTGTCAGGGCCTTGAAGCCAGATTTGGAACTAAATATTTTCTTGAGTTTATGAATGGGAAACTTGCCTTTTAACTTATTTAACGCACCATGCTTGTGCTCATGATCACTCGCTCAGTCATGTCTGACTCTTTGTGACCCAATGGACTGTAGCCTGCCAGGCTCCTCTGTCTATGAAATTGTCCAGGCAAGAATACTGGAGTGGGAAGCCATTTCCTCCTCCAGGGGATCTTCCCAACCCAGAGATCAAACCCTTCTGCATTATCATTGAGTTACCTAGGAATCCCTCAAGTACCCCTACACATTAATTCTTGTTAAGCCTATTATTTGCTACAATGTTTAGTAACTAGTCTAAAGGCTCTAACCCAAAGCTTAAGGTTATGGACAGCAGCAGACACCATCATCCAGAAAATACATTTAATTCATGAAACCTGACTCACATCTAGAATCCTAATTAGACAGTGTAACATTAGTTTCCCAGCCTCTGTAGTACGCACACTCACACACACACACAAAACCAGCACACACACACACCAGAAACAGTGGGAATGGACCAAATGCTAGTATTATTAAGAACTTTCTTTAACCTTTGTCATGTTGAAAGAACTGGCATCTTTTTATCCTGATTTATACTTACCAATTATCAGTAAAGAACTTCTAAAAATGCCTTTTGTATTACTTATTTTGTAAATTACTAGTTCCACACCCTGGAGAAGAAAATAGCAACCCACTCCAGTGTTCTTGCCTGGGAAATCCTGTGGACAGAGGAGCATGGTGGGCTACAGACCATGGGGTCACAAAGAGTCAGACACACTGAATGTCTAAATAACAACAAATTCTACTCCTTATCTATTTTTCTTTGTGGGTATTTGTCCTTTTATTTTCCTATAGACTTTTAAGAATTTTTTATATAGTATTAACCCATTAACCAAAGACCATTTCAAAATGTCAAATTTTGCTAGGAACCAGCCCTGATCTGATTAACCCAGGTGAGTTTCCCTTTGTTTGGCATCCCTCAGTACTTGCACATCACATTTATTCTACATGTATTCCACTTCATTTAGTGCATGTACATACCTCCCACCACCTTTTTTTTTTCACCCTCCCAGCAGCAGAATTGTGTTTGTTAGGGAGATAGGTCTACTAGAGAGCTCTCAGATGTCAAGGGCAGACAAATACCAATGGTCTGGGATCTGGAGATGAAGGTACAGATGCCAGGAAGTGGGTGGTCTACCTTGTTCAAGAATATGAGAAAGGGCTAAACATCATGAAATCAGTTAGCAAGATGGGGTGGTGGAATCAGATCCCAGATGACAGGAGTCTACTGCTCAGGAAGACATTTATAGTCATATTACAAGTAAACAAAACACATCTAAATGGCCTTGATCTTCTTTTATACTTCCTGCCTAGGTAGGAGGATGTGGTCTCAGGAGCTAGCACTGCAGACATGAATAAAAACTGTTAGCTGCTTAAGGAAGTAATATATAAAGTAGCAGCTGCATTTTGGTCTCTAGCTGTTATTATAGATAATTGTGTTGTAGGTGTTACCAAATATATTTACTGCAATTGGTTGGGCAGATTCTCTAAATAGCTTACTCAATGCTCACACTTCTTTATTTCTAGCAGAATTGCCTCTAGTGGTAAAAGCTGAAAGTACCAGATTCTTGCTTTCCTAGGTTCACTTGAAGCTAAAGATGGCCACAAGAGCCAGTTCTGGCCAATGAGAGGTAAGAGGAAGACCATACTGGAAATGTCTGGGGACACTTTTCTTCCAGTTAAAAGGATGAGCATCGTGCCTGTGAATATGGTTGTGTGAGGACATGATTTCTTCAACTTGGCAACCATAGTTCCGCGTCTAAAGACCAAGAGCCAATGATGAGGCTAAAGAAACAAAAGGATAAAAGCAGTCTTGTCAGCTGTAGTATTTTGCAGCTGATGAACCAAAGTAGGACCTTTACACTTCTTTTGTGAGACAGTGAAAGCTGCTATTGAGGCTTTTAAATATTCTTGTTACCTGCCAATGAAAGCATTTTGATGTAGTAAAAATGCAAAACTATCCAGAAGCTGGAATTGTAAATATATAAAATATGTTAGTGTGATAAAGACTGGATGGTATAATGACTCATACCAGGATATTCTATAGAGAGGTGGGAAAAGGAGGCAGAGGGCTCAATTCTGGACATTCTGATTTAATTAGCCTGGGAGGACCCAAATATTGGTTTTGCAGTGTGTGTGTGTGTGTGTGTGTGTGTGTGTGTGTGTTTTTAATGCCCTCTGGATGATGCTAATACGTACAGGTAGATTTGAGAACCTGTGATCTAGTCCAGCTCACTCTTTGTGTTACATTTGAAGAAACTGAGAATCAAGCAATGTGATTGGTAGGAACCATATTATGCAAAGGTGGCTTCCCTGGTAGCTCAGCTGGTAAAGAATCTGCCTGCAATGCAGGAGACCTGGCTTAAATCCCTGGGTTGGGAAGATCCCCTGGAGGAGGGCATGGCAACCCACTCCAGTATTCTCACCTGGAGAATCCCCATGGACAGAGGAGCCTGGCAGGCTACAGTCCCTGGAGTCACAAACAGTCGGACATGGCTTAGTCGGACTAAGCACAGCACAGCAAGCCAAATGTGGACTGTGCAACAGTCTTCAGGGTCACTTCTTCCTCTTACCTCAGCCCCTCTGGATATGCAGTGTCTTCTAAGTCCTTTCTGCACCGAGCCCTCAAATATTGCACCCTCCAGGGCAAGGTTCTATGTCCTTTCCTAGACCCCTATCCTGGTCAAAACTCTCATTCCCTCAGGGATCTGCTGGGCAACTAGCAAACTAATCTTGAATGAATTCCAGCCAAGGTGTTAATACAGATAATGGCTTAATGCATTACTCCTCCCAGATAACATTTCCAGTTTAATAGAAGTCTTTTAGTGCCTAACCCAAAGGAAGCAGCCTGAAAAGTGCAGAAACTGCAAATACCTGGCACCTCTGCCCCTTCTCTGTTCCTAGAAGGCATCTCCAAACTGTGACCAAGGCTTTCTGAGAAGTCAGTCCACAGGGCTCTGGATAACCCCCACCAACCAGTGATGGGAGTGATCTTGTAAGATGAAATCTATTGTCAAACAAATATTTACCGGGGAGTAAGCTAAGAGTCGGACACGACTGAGCGGCTTCACTTTCACTTTTCACTTTGATGCACTGGAAAAGGAAATGGCAACCCACTCCAGTGTTCTTGCCTAGAAAATCCCAGGGACGGGGGAGCCTGGTTGGCTTCCGTCTATGGGGTCGCACAGATTTGGACACTACTGAAGCGACCTAGCAGCAGCAGCAGCAAGGAGACTTGACTCCTACTCTGGGGCTTTGGCATTATCTGGATATATGGCCTTAAACAAACTATTAAACATTTCCAGGTCTCAGTTTCCTTATCCATAGAATGGCATTAGAGTTGAGCTTCTCCACTGAGTAGCTCATGATCTTCCAGAGACTCTCAAAACCTGACCTGATAACACTGCAAGCTGGTTGTTGCTACTAAGTAACTCTTCCCTTTACTCCTCACTAGGGAAGGAAATTCACCTGAAGCAGGGACATCACCTTTTCAGCTCTATTATGTCCCTAAAAGGCCCTGGAGAAATAAAGTAAACCAGCATTTGGGGTGCCTACTAAGAGGCCAAATCCCATGATCCTGGGAGCCCAGTGATGTGGTTCAAGGAGCCCAAGAGTAGCCCAGTGGAGAGTATTCTATCAGTCAGAGGGGCAGAGCCTCTATTCAAGATCTGTCAGGAATGGGTGTGACTGTTCCAGAAGACACATCAAGTGGGGAAAAAATCAGGTGTGCAGATAACGTTCTGTAAATGTCTTTCTAATTCTCAATGCTTCACCAAGGAATCTAGAGATTAAATTAAGCTGTTAACCCTCTAGGCGCTCCTGTCGTTTATTGTTAAGGAATTAATAGGAATGTGGGAATGCAGATGGCCTGGCTGTCAGCTCGGAGAGGCGATTTTTCTGATCTCCACGGACGTTTCCAGCATCTTTCATTAAGCGCTCATGTACCAATTTGTCATTTTAACCGAGCAGGAAAGAAACTCCCACTGAACTCCCTGGCTCAGGTGCTGGGAGTTAAATCCTCCCACGACAAGGCCTACAGGGTCGCATCCGCGGGAGAGGCTCTGGCTCCCAGGGGTGGTGAGTGGCCTCTGATGGAGGTAGGGTGGAGAGGAGCCACTCTAGGAAGGAAGTCGGGATCCCCAAACCTAGCTGTCCTGGGCACAGGTTTCAGGGGACTGCAGAAGAGCTGGCTCTAGAAATACTAAACAGAGCAGAGATGTAAAGAAACTTATTTCCTCCAGCGCGCCAGAGCGCAGGTAGCCTGCTCAACGAGGGGAGGCGCCACCTACAGGAGAAAGAAAGACCTGCAACCTGTTCTG
This sequence comes from Aepyceros melampus, assembly GCA_006408695.1. Lineage (NCBI taxonomy): Eukaryota > Metazoa > Chordata > Mammalia > Artiodactyla > Bovidae > Aepyceros > Aepyceros melampus. Next base: position 416,320 of record SJXQ01003278.1, on the reverse strand, counting down.
GAGAATTCAACCGCTCGATGGCAGGGATTGACCGGCTTCTCCTTTTTCTCAGCCCCTGACGTTTATCCAGTGCTTTTCTTGTGTCAGACACTGTCGTAAGCGCTTAACATATATTAACGCTTTTAAACTTGACAACCACCCAATGAGGTAGGTTTTATTGTCGTCCTTGTTCTATAGACTAGAAAGCTACAGCTCCAAGAGTAACATGCCCAAAGTCACACAGTTGATAAGTGGGAGGCTGGAATCCCAACGCTGAGAGTCTGGCTCAGAGCCTGAATGCTCACCAAACAGTACCCTAAGGAGGGTGTGGTGGAATAGAGTCACTCCTAACTCCCCCCATGATTCACAGTGTAACTCAGGGCTAAGTATTTAACTTAGCCTTCAATTCTGCACCTTGGCGTTCCCATGTTTTTGAGACTCCCTCTCAACATTCAGAAAACTAAGATCATGGTGTCCGGTCCCACCACTTCATGGCAAATAAATGGGAAACAGTGGAAACAGTGTCAGACTTTATTTTGGGGGATTCAAAAATCACTGCCAATGGTGACTGCAGCCATGAAATTAAAAGACGCTTACTCCCTGGAAGGAAAGTTATGACCAACCTAGATAGCATATTAAAAAGCAGAGACATTACTTTGCCAACAAAGGTCTGTCTAGTCAAGGCTATGGTTTTTCTGGTAGTCATGTATGGATGTGAGAGTTGGACTGCAAAGAAAGCTGAGTGCCGAAGAATTGATGCTTTTGAAATGAGGTGTTGGAGAAGATTCTTGAGAGTCCCTTGGACTGCAAGGAGATCCAACCAGTCCATCCTAAAGGAGATCAGTCCTGGGTGTTCACTGGAAGGACTGATTTTGAAGCTGAAACTCCAATACTTTGACCTGATGCAAAGAGCTGACTCATTTGAAAAGACTTTGATGCTGGGAAAGATTGAGGGCAGGAGGAGAAGGGGACAGCGAAGGATGAGATGGTTGGATGGCATCACTAACTCCATGGAAATGAGTTTGGGTGGACTCCGGGAGTTTGTGATGGACAGGGAGGCCTAGCGTGCTGCAGTCCATGGGGTCACAAAGAGGTGTACACAACTGAGCGACTGAACTGAACTCAACTAGGTATGTAGAGAGAAAGCTGTTGTTAAGGTAATCTTGTGTAATAAGAAAAGAGGGGAGGGAGTAGGAGTGGTAGAGCTTGTGTGGCTCCCATCTTCAGTTGATAGATGAGAATTAGAGAGAGAAGGACCCAACCATGATGACATTCTCAGTGACAGGGCAAGAGCTAGAATCCAGGTCTTCTGACTCCACGTTTTCTACCCATACAGCACCTCCTCTTTAATCATCATAGCCAGGATGAGCTCTGTGTATGGAAGAAAGCTAATCACATACATTGTGACTTCAGAGACTCCAGGTCCACCCTCTGAGCAAAAAAAAAAAAAAAAAAAAAGTTTTTGTTTTTTTTTTTAACCTGGTGGCTCTTATCTGAAATGCCACCATTAGTGATTCGTCTCTCACTAAACTTTGATCCTATCCTGTCAGGACTACTAAGACTTTTACCGTTGGCTGTCATTTCATGTGTATATGATTGAATTCTAAAGCAATGCTCTTGAAGTGTGGTCCATAGACAACAGCATCTCTGTCATCTGCATATTGTTAGCACTGCAAGTCATGGCTTCTGCCCCAGACCTACTGAGTCAGACTTACCTTGGTTCAAAATTCAGTGGATGTGCTTAAGTTGAAAGGTTTATTAAAACACAGCTTCCTGGAACAACTTCTCTCCACCCCATCCCCAGAGATTCTGATTCAGCAAGTCAGGGGGAAAGGCCCAATAATTTGCATTTCTAACAAGTTCTCAGATAATGCGGTTGCCATGGTCTGGAGTCTATACCTTGAGTAGCACTGAAACGGTTCCTGGGAGCAAATACTGAGAGAGGAGAAGGAGAATGAGCATCTTGGGGTAAAAAGACAAAGACAGGTTATTGTTGAGGGTACAGATTGAAAACTTGAAGTGAAAGGCTGCTAAGGGTATGGGTTCACAATCATGCCTCTGTCTTTCCATTTGGATAAGTTCAAATATTAAAACCATTAAGGGATTTAATACAATATATAAATGTATGTAAACTGAATTTATCTAGCCATGGTAAAGTCTATTCTTGCCTTGCCTTTTGCTGAGCCCTGCCTCTCTGTTACAAATGGAAATCTTCCTGGTCCCCTCTGACCATCAGTTAGCTCTCCAATTTCATTCCAGATTTAACTGCACTGCAGTGGCAGACAAAGCTGGCCTGATGGCAGGAATACTGTTCCCCGATGGTATCAGAACCTCTTCTGTATTTATGTTTGCTCTGCGACTGTCACTTGTATACAATCACATAGAGACTCTGATATTAAGACTTGGGCTACAAATCACCCCCATGGCACAGCTCTGGTGGAAAAGGAAAAGGGGCTTCAGTGGCAACCAGATAGCAAACACGAATTACATTGCCCTTGTACCAAAATAGGCATCTTTAAGAAATCATGTCTTCTGGCCCTCCTTTGCTGTATTCAGATAATATGGTACCCAGAGGAACCCAGATAGATAACAATCTCTTCTATTTGTAAAGACCACTTGTGAAGGAAACTCCATAACCTCCTGGCGCTGGAGTGTATTATTGTTCAGCAAGTAGTCACTGTCCTCTCTGCCCTTCCATGTGGGGAGAAAACTTACCACTCCACGGGTGATGGATTTAGTCCTGTGACTTGCTTTGGCCAATGAAACATAAGCAGAGGTTTCAACTCTATTTGCTTGGTCTGGCTTGGCTTTTCCGTTTCTATCCTTGGCTGTGAGAAGGGCACACTCCTGTCACTATGACCTGGGTCTCAGAATGAGAAGCTACAGAGTGGACCTGAACAAGACCCACAACCTGCAACAGAAGTACTGTAGCCCATCTGCAAACCAGTAAGCAAGAAATAAGGGTTGTAACTTCTAGGATTTTAGGTTATTTGTTATACAGCATGCTAAGTCACTCTAGTCATGTCCGACTCTTTGTGACCCCATGAACTATAGCCCTCCAGGTTTGTCTGACCATGGGGTTCTCCAGGCAAGAATACTGGAGTGGGTTGCTATAGCCTCCTCCAGGGGATCTTCCTGACTCAGGAATGGAACCCACATTTCTTACTTCTCCTGCATTGGCAGGCAGGTTCTTTACCACTAGCAATACCTGGGAAGACTTCAGAAACCCTAGGAAGCTACCTGGGAAGCCCTGGGAAGGTATACAGCACTATTTAGTAAAGTTGACTGAAACACTCCCTCAGGCATCTGTTCCACTGAAATTTTGCCAGTAAGTTTTTCCCTATGTCTAACCTGAATCCCTCATATATTAAGGTAAAGATCCATTTCCATCTGCAGGCCAAACAAGGAGTCACTAGGTTACATCCTTGATTCTAAATTCAAGAAACGTAGCTTGATTTGTTTGATATCTATTTGGGCTACAAAAATAGAGATGCACTAGGGGCATGAGGAGAAGGCAATGGCACCCCACTCCAGTACTCTTGCCTGGAAAATCCCATGGACAGAGGAGCCTGGAGGCTGCAGTCCATGGGATAGCGAACAGTCGGACACGACTGAGCGACTTCCCTTTCACTTTTCACTTTCATGCATTGGAGAAGGAAATGGCAACCCACTCCAGTGTTCTTGCCTGGAGAATCCCAGGGACGGGGGAGCCTGGTGGGCTGCCGTCTATGGGGTTGCACAGAGTCGGACAAGACTGAAACGACTTAGCAGCAGCAGCAGCAGGGGCATGAGTCTTCTCAGGTGGCGCTAGTGGTAAAGAACCTGCCTGCCAATGCAGGAGAAATGAGAGATGCTGGTTCCCTCCCTGAGTCAAGACGACCCCCTGGAGGAGGGCATGGCAATCACTCCAGTATTCTTGCCTGGAGAATCCCATGGACAGAGGAGCCTGGCAGGCTGCAGGCCAGTGGTTTGCAAAGAGTCAGACGCGACTGATGTGACTTGGCACACAGGCACAGGGGAATGATTTATTTTACAAAGTATTATCCATGCCTGTCTTTTTTGGAGCTATTAGGGGGTGGTTCCTCAAAAGTGACCATATCCTTCAGGAACCAGAGAGGTAGCAGTGGGAGAGGTGACAGTTTAGAGACTTGGTTAAAATACCATTAAAATTACTCCGTCATGTCCCACTCTTTGCTACCACATGGATTGTAGCCCACCAGGCTCCTCTGTCCGTGGGATTCTCCAGACAAGAATACTAGAGTGGGTTGCCATTCCTTTCTCCAGGAGATCTCAGTTCAGTTCAGTTCAGTTCAGTCGCTCAGTCGTGTCCAACTCTTTGCGACCCCATGAATCGCAGCACACCAGGCCTCCCTGTCCATCACCAACTCCCGGAGTTCACCCAGACTCACGTCCATTGAGTCCATGACGCCATCCAGCCATCTCATCCTCTGTCGTCCCCTTCTCCTCCTGCCCCCAATCCCTCCCAGCATCAGGGTCTTTTCCAATGAGTCAACTCTTTGCATGAGGTGACCAAAGTACTGGAGCTTCAGCTTTAGCATCATTCCAAAGAAATCCCAGGGTTGATCTCCTTCGGATGGACTGGATGGATCTCCTTGCAGTCCAAGGGACTCTCAAGAGTCTTCTCCAACACCACAGTTCAAAAGCATCAATTCTTCTCAACCCAGGGATAAGACCCTGGTCTCCTTCATTAGTGGACAGATTCTTTACCACTAGTACCACCTAGACTTCCCTTATTCTCTATCAACTCTTACTTAGCCCTTATCACAGTTTCCAATATTTTCATTATTTGCCTGTTTTCTTTTTTTATTTGTCTCCCCTACTAGAAAGTGTTTTCATATGGCTAGGGCCAGTGTTCATCATGCCTATTATCACTTTATCCTCCAGTTCTCAGCAGACCCTCGCATGTAGCAGTAGCTCAAAAAATATTTGTTGAATGAATAAATGAATTCTAATTAGGCATTTCACTAGCCAGGAAAGGGGAAAACAATGAAAAAACAATGAGATCTACAACATAAAAATATAACTCCAGCATTATGTAATTTTTGTTCAATGCGTACCTAATTATGAAGAACTTTGAATAATAATAATAAGTCAGTGGGGAGCCACAGAAGAGTTTTCAGCTGGGGAAGGACATGATGTAGACACCATCTTGGTACTGTACATAGAAGACCCTAAAGATAGTATCAGAAAATTGCTAGAACTAATCAGTGAATTTAGCAAATTTATAGGATACAAAATCAATAACACAGAAATCACTGGCATTTCTATATACTAACAATGAAAAATCAGAAAGAAATTTAGGAATCAATCCCATTCACCATTGCAACAAAAAGAATCGAATATCTAGGAATAAACTTACCTAAGGAGACAAAAGAACTGTACACAGAAAATTATAAGACACTAATGAAATAAATCAAAGATGACATAAACTGATGAGATATTCCACATTCCTGGGTAGGAAGAATCAATACTGTGGAAATGACTATACTACCAAATGCAATCTACAGATTCAATACGAGCCCTATTAAATTACCAATGATATTTTTCACAGAACTAGAACAAAAACTTTCACAATTAATATGTAAACACAAAAGATCCAAATAGCCAAAGCAGTCTTGAGAAAGAAGAATGGAGCTGGAGGAATCAACCTTCCTGACTTCAGATTATACTACAAAGTTATAATCATCAAGGCAGTATGGTACTGGCACAAAAACATAAATACAGACCAATGAAACAAGATAGAAAGCCCAGAAATAAACCCATGGACCCATGGGTACCTTATTTTGACAAAGGAGGCAAAAATATACAGTGGGGCAAATACAACCTCTTCAATAAATGGGGCTGGGAAAATGGGACAGCCATATGTAAAAGAATGAAATTAGAACACTTCCTAACACCATACACAAAGATAAACTCAAAATGGATTAAAGACCTAAATGTAAGACCAGAAACTATAAAACTCTTAGAAGAAAAAACAGGCAGAACACTCGATGACATAAATCAAAGCAAGATTCTCTATGACCCACCTCAGGAACCTATAAGCAAGATGAAAAGACAACCCTCATAATGGGACAAAATAATAGCAAATGAAACAACTGATGAAGGATTAACTTCCAAAATATATAAGCAGCTCATACAACTCAATACCAGAAAAACAAACAACCCAATCAAAAAGTGGGAAAAAGACCTAAACAGACATTTCTCCCAAGAATACATACAGATGGCTAACAAACACATGCAAAGATGTTCAATATTGCTCATTATTAGAGAAATGCAAATCAAAACTACAACAAGCTATCACCTCACATCAGTCAGAATGGCCATCATCAAAAAGTCTACAAACAATAAATGCTGGAGAGGGTGTGGAGAAAAGGGAATGCTCTTGCACTGTTGGTGGAAATGTAAATTGATATAGCCACTATGGAAGATGGTATAGAGATTCTGTTAAAAACTAGGAATAAAATCACCATTTGACCCAGCAATCCCACTCTTAGGCATATACCCTGAGGAAACCAAAATTGAAAAAGACACATGTATCCCATTGTTCATTGCAGCACTATTTATAATAGTTAGAACATGGAAGCAACCTAGATGTCCATCAACAGATAATGGATAAAGAGTTGTGGTACATATTCACAATGGACTATTACTCAGCCATTAAAAGGAATGCCTTTGAGTCAGTTCTAATGAGGTGGATGAACCTAGAACCTATTATACAGAGTGAAGTAAGTCAGAAAGAGAAAGATAAATATCATATTCTAACGCATATATATGGAATCTAGAAAAATAATACTGAAGAATTTACTTCCAGGGCAGCAATGGAGAAACAGACATAGGGAATAGACTTGTGGACATGGGGAGAGGGGAGGAGAGGGTGAGATGTATGGAGAGAGTAACAAGGAAACTTACTTTACCATATGTAAAATAGACAGCCAACGGGAATTTGCTGTATGGCTAAGGAAACTCAAACAGAGGCTCTGTATCACCCTAGCGGGGTGGGAGGGGGATGGGAGGGAAGTTCAAAAGAGAGGGGATATATGTATACCTATGGCTGATTCATGTGGAGGTCTGACAGAAAACAACAAAATTCTATAAAGCAATTATCCTTCAACTAAAAAAAAGCATCTTGGGATAATGTATCTAATTTTTGTGTTCGGGGGTGGTTTCACAGAAAGACCAGGTAGGAGGAAATTTCAAAGTGAGATGATAACAGCCTGGAGTGCGGGACGGTGGTGGAAGTTAAAAGGCATGAGATTGGGATAGAAGATTCAGTGAGCTTCTCACCAGATAGGAAAGAAGGCCAGCAGATGGAGAGTGTCGGTCTAGTTGAAAGCAGAAGGACACTTAGAAATATGGAAGTCTGAACAAGAGGCCAACTGTGTTTGGGTGAGATGATAGGGTAATTTAGATACACAGAATTTTAGACAGTGGCTGGTTATCAAGTGAAAACACCCAGTTCCCAGTGAGAAATTCAGGACTGGATCTTCAGAGAGAGATCAGAGCTGGAAACCTGCACACAGACATTAGACTCATGGAAGTGATGGGGTAGGAAGAGAAAAGCCGAAGGCTAAAGCCAGCCTTGAAGACTGACTAGTTACAAGTAGCAGGAGGGTGGGGAGTGGCTGATGAAAGGGCCAGAGAAGCAGAATCAGCAAAGGGTCTCAGAGGCCAAAGTAATGGGGTGGACAGTATTTTGAGGTCCAGCCCTGTCTCATGCCCTTCGACTGTCAGACTTTGTGAGGCCTCTTTTAGGAGCAGAGGGAAACATCCTTCAACCTGACTTCCTTGCCTCTAACCACCTGGGTGGCTGGGGGCCCCAGGGCTTCATGAGCCTTTGAAGAAGATTCTAGGGAAAGGAAAATGGAGAAATATGATCAATAACAAGTCTTGGTTTTTTCTTCCACTTCATAGGCAGGAAGACATCCAGGGCTGTAGCTGGTGCTATGATGGGTGTATTCTGCGTGTTCAAAAGGTCATCTGGCATGGAGACAGGCTAAATTATTGCTGGAGTGTATGAATCTGAGGAGGTTCTCCATTAACATTTATTAGGAATTGTCATCGCTTCAACCCGAATGGGCCCCAGATGTGGAAACCCCGGCTGCCCCAGACTTCTCTTCCGGGCTGCAATCTCTCCTCTGATTTATTGTTATTAAACATGACCAGATTTTGTAGAGGGGAAAATTGAAGAAAGCAACACACACATGGGGAGCTGTTGGGTGGAGGCTGCCAAGAGAAACAAGCCATTTTATTCTATCTGGTGACAGTGGGAGCACATGGAAACACAAACCATTGTGCCTCTTTCCTAAATCAAAAACACACAGGCCTGAACCTCTGGGCATCTGTTCACAGGGCAAATGTCTTCACCCTAAGGGTGAGCAAGGGTCAGTTGAAGGTAATAAGAAAGGCTAAAAATAGTCTGTGCTTAGAATTCTAGAAGGCACGGCAGGGACCCTCTTCCTCAAAATATATTACCTTCCAGGGCAGACTACTTCTTGCGAGTAAGTCACACCCTCTGGATATTAGGTCATTTTTCTTATCAATAATATTGACTCTTCCTCTGTGTGATGATTGTGAAAGATCCCAAGAAGTCAAAGTTAGAGCCCCACCTTCAGATCACTTATAATTTTTTTCATTTATTCACTCATTCAACATAATTTTATTAGCACATATGATGTATCAGGCACTGTCACATGTGTTGAGGAAATATTAGTAAAGCAGAGAGATAACGTCCAGGCTGTCAGGGCACCGACATATATGTGAGGGAACAAAGTCAGAAGCTATGAAAACGGTAGCTAATAGGCAAAGAAGTGTGTGAAAAGGAAGGCAGCAGAAAGAAAGGATACTATATTAGGAATTAGGAAACCTGAATCCCAGTCCTGGCCCCACTCCCTAAGAGTCTTGTGCCCTTACATAGGTTACTTAACTTCTTGAAACCCCAGCTTCTTGATTATAAAATGGTGATAAACCTGTCTCGCCTTATCTCATAGATTTCTTGTAAAAATTAAATGATGTGTTTGAGAGCTTCCTTGGTGGCTTGGTGGTGAAGAATCCACCTGCCAATGCCAAAATGCAGGTTCAATCCCTGGGTTGGGAAGATCCCCTGGAGAAGGGAATGGCAACCAACTCCAGTATTCTTGCCTGGGAAATCCCATGGACAGAGGAGCCTGGCGGGCTACAGTCCATGGGGTCGCAAAAGAATCAGACAGGACTTCACAACTAAACAATAACAAATGGATTTGAAGAGTCCCTTGTAAACTGCAAGTTGCACTATGGTGTCAGGAGCTTTTGTGATAAGTGCCAAATAAATGAAAAGGCAAATGTTATAAGACAGTATGTTCCTGAGCCAGAAATCTGGGGACTCTTTTGCTTTCTCTGGAAGAAGGAACAAGAAGGATTATCCCCAGGTACAGGACATGTGTCCCTGTGCTGTGCTTAGTCACTCAATTGTGTCCAACTCTTTGCAACCCCATGGATGGTAGCCTTCCAGGTACCTCTGTCCATGAGGATTCTCCAGGCAAGAACACTGGAGTGGACTGCCATATCCTCCTTCAGGGAATCTTCCCAACCCAGGGATCAAACACAGGTCTCCTGCATTGCAGGTGGATTCTTTATCATCTGAGCCACCAGGGAAGCCCAAGAATACTGGAGTGGGTAGCCTATCCCTACTCCAGGGGAACTTCTCAACCAGGAATCAAACTGGGGTCTCCTGCATTGCAGGTGGATTCTTTACCAGCTGAGCTACCCGGGAAGCCCCATGTGTACCTAGGGGAGTCTTTTAATCATGGGATCTGGATATCTTTCTGATCTTACTAACAGACCATTCCTGGGAAATTCTCACTTCACTGTGCCTTTTCCTAGAAATGATTCTATGCTGCAGTTGTGGCAAGTGAACACAGGGAACGAGGAAAGTCTCGAAGACACTGGATCCGATTACCTTTGTGGCTGCATTGTCCCTCTTTAAGATTATCTAGGTTCCGAGGAGAAGGAATTATGTTCTTCCATTTCCTTTATCTACTTTGCAGCTTTACATCCCTTGGGCACCCCCAATGTACTTAGAGCATATGTATAAGCTAGCGCACACACACTTACATTGTATCTGGAATTAATGGGGATATCCCTAGGGCCCGACTTTCTTATACCAAGAACCAAAGCCGCAGCTGCTTCCTCCTGTTTTGGAATGTGGCTAACCTTGTGGTATCCTTCCTAAGCCTCACAAGCCCATACATCCTTGACATATAAAGGATAAAGGCTTAACCTGCTCCCTAGCACTCATCACTCGCTAAGTGAGGATTCCCATTAATCCAAAACTGGGAGAATCTCTGGCTTGTGCATGTGTAGAAATGGGAGTACCGCCCAAGAGTTTTCTCCTGGTGGCCATACTTTCCACACACAAACACAAGCACATTTGTTTATTCGATATTTAGAGTTTATGAATAGTTTCTAGAGCTGTGCCTTTAAAAGGGCTTGCATTATGTGCCAGGCATGGAGAGGGGCCTGAATCATAGCCAAGGTCCATCAGTAAGGACACTCCTGCAGCACCAAGAATACAATAGCCCTTGGGTTACTCTACTCAGGGGAAAATTCTAGTGAGGAGTTGGGGGCACTTTCCACTTATTCCATTGCAGAGTTTGGCTGAAAAGTTTATCCTTTTAGGAGGTCATTGGCTTTCTCAAGCCACTTTGACTGTGGGGGTGAGAACAAGGAGAGAGGAAATAGAGGAAGTGGTAGGGAATTGGAAATATTCTCTGAGGGTTTCCTCCAGAGGAGAGGCCTGCCTTCAGTGAAGCCTCTGCAAATCCACCTCTTGCCAGCTTGGTGCTGGGAGGTAGGGCAAACAGAGATCAGAATCCAGGGAGACAACTGAGGTTATTGAGTTGCATCAGAGAGTATCTGGAGAGAAGGAAAAGAAGAGGAGGTAAGAAGTGGGAAGGGAATGACTAAGGTGGAGGGGGGTGTTTACTGCTCTGATTTTTCCTTAGACAAGCTCACTGGGGCTTAGATGGTGGGATGAGTGTGGCCTAAGAGCCTGTTATCCAAAAGGTGGTTCACAAGCCTCAGCATCAGCCTCACCTGGGATCTTAAGCCACGACCAAAACCTATTCAATCAGAAATCACCTTGTAATCCCTAAAGTGTTAGTTTGCCCACTGAAGTTTCAAAAGCCTAGGATCCTAGGGTGGGAATGACTACTTGCAATGATCCACCAAAGTCTGTGCTGGATGGCCTTTCCTTCCTTTTCCTCCCCTGTTCTCGATGCTAGTGCTGGGAAGTGACCCCTAAGAATTGTTTCAGCAGGCTCCTTTGCCCTCTGATTTCTGGTTGGGTTCAGCCAGTGTTCAAGAAACGGTGCCTTTACCTGAAGTTTTTGAAGGGGAAAGTGAAAATTGCTTAGTCATGTCTGACTCTTTGAGACCCCATGGACTAATATGGTCCATGGAATTCTCCAGGCCATTCCCTTCTCCAGGGGATCTTCCCAACCCAGGGAGAGAACCCAGGTCTCCTGCATTGCAGGTGGATTCATTACCAGCTGAACCACCAGGGAAACCCAAGGATACTAGAGTGGGTAGCTTATTTTTTCTCCAGGGGATCTTCCTGACACAGGAATCAAACTGGGGTCTCCTGAATTGCAGGCGAATTCTTCACCAGTTGAGGTACCAGGAAAGCCCTTTTAAAGGGAAAGGAGGACACGTTTACATCATGCAGTGGGTCCCCAGAGAAGACTGAAGATAGGTGGGAGATGGGGTTCCTTTTCCCCCCAGGTTTCTGCCAACTGGGCCTCAGGTTGGCAGTGACTGTGTTCCTCAACTGAGGGCCACAGCTCCTGTGGGGCACCCTGTCTACAGCTGTCTTCAGATTCTGGGGAATGGGTTCCCCACTCTGGCTTCCTTCACCACCCTGTACCTTTCTCTGAACCTTGCCTATACCTTCAGAGATACGCCTTTATTAAACTCTTGGCAAACAGGCCCTGTCCTAATGTGCCATAACTTTCCCAGGGGGATCCTGATCAATCCAGGACCCTGGAGAACAGACTCAGAAGTTCTTGCTCATGATTAGGGAAGGGGACTAGATGAGCACCTCCAATGTGAGAGTCTTTGAGACTGAAGGAGCCATTTTCAATCCTACATACTATTTGTTGTGTGATTCTTAAAATAATTTTTAAAGTTTTTGTTGGATTTGTTACAATATTGCTTCTGTTTTCTACTTTGGTTTTTTGGCTGTGAGGTATGTGGCATCTTAGCTCCCCAACCAGGGACTGAGGTATGTGGCATCTTAGCTCCCCAACCAGGGACTGAACCTGCACCCACTGCATTGGAAGGCAAAATCCTAACCACTGGACAAGGGGAGTGGAAGTTCCTGTTGTGTGATTCTTGTTTCTGGAATAGAAAAATATATCACAGGAGTACTTGGCACTTTCTCCAACATGCCTTGGCTTCTGTGCGACAGTCCGTCTATTTTTGTGTTCTCCTGTGAGCCACAGAAGGGTAGACTGGAGCTGCTTTGTGAACACTGAGTTTTTAGTTTTCAAGAATTTTACAAAACAGCTGTTTAAAAAAACTAAAATACAGCTGAATTAAATAAACTTTAAACAAATATAGTAAAAACTCATCCCTTCATAATTATTTTGCTAAATTTTACTATAACCTAACCTTTTGGAGTTGTTTGTGTCTATCGTAGCTATATGGTAGAAATACTGTGTGATGATGTGCTACTTACACATCTGTTCCCAGTTCTGTGCTCATTGATGTCATAATATAGTTTGAAAGAAGGCATGGTGGGAGTATTTATACCGAGGAAATTGGCAAGTGCTACAGATCAGGACAATACTTTTTGTTTCTGGAAAGCTGTTTATTAAACATTTTCTAGCCCTTCACGAGGGTTCATCCCTATCTTTGAAGGAGGCTGGAGAGATGAATGGGAAGAAGGGAATCCTTTGATATGGTTATGGTATTTGGTCTTGGGTATTTTTAGGAGGGTCCATATGCCCTGTTTCTGCAGAGAGAAGGCGAAGTGGAACAGACTTGGCAATTGACAAGAAAGGATAAACAGGGAAATGTCCTCTTGGGCTCCTGGGGGCAGAGTGGATTAAGCAGGCTTTTTAGCATGTGAGATGTGGTATTAATAATAGCTTACTTTCACAATGGGGTTGTTTGTTTAAAAGCTCTCAGAGTACTTTACATCTATTACCTCTTTTCATCTTTCAAGTATTTGAGTGAGCAAGGGAGAAGCAATAGAGACATTTCTTAAAGATGGAACTTAACCAGGGAGGTTACGCAACATTTTTAACCTCAGAAAAGTGAGGCCCTGGGGCAACAAGGTCCAAAATCCAGAACTGGACACTGATCAAAATCCCTGCATTTTCTAAGCAGAGTTTCTCTCCTATGAGAAATTCTGTCAATGAAATGATTTACAGTATAATTACATTTTCTATTATACATTATATTCCATTATACATATAGAACTATTTCCAGAAGTTTATCCCACCACTTTTTCTAGGAACCTCAGAACCCAACCTCAGAACCCTTTTTCTATGAACCCTGTGGCAAGAATTACAATTATAATCACTTTACATTGAGAGAAACTGAGGCCTGAGTTGCCCAGGGTCTTGACTTGTAAGTAGCTGAGTTAGGATTTGAACCTGGCATTGTACACTGCACAACACCATGCTTGGTGTGAGTTTTCCTTCCTCAGAGCAGACATGTTCTAGTCTGCCTTCTAGTCAGTTCAGTCAGTCGTATCTGACTCTTTGTGACCCCACAGACTGCAGCACACCAGGTTCCCTGTCCATCACCAACTCCTGGAGCTTGCTCAAACTTGTGTCCGTCGAGTAAGTGATGCCATCCAACCATTTCATCCTCTGTCGTTCCCTTCTCCTCCTGCCTTCAATCTTTTCCAGCATCAGGGTCTTTTCCAGTGAGTCAGTTCTTCACATCAGGTGACCAAAGTACTGGAGCGTCAGCTTCAGCATCAGTCCTTCCAATGAATATTCAGGACTGATTTCCTTTAGGAACTCTCTGCTTTGGAGAGGAAATTTCTAATTCTGATCTGCCATTCAGTTAAACTGTCTAGACTGAGAGCCTGTAGTGGGTAGACTCCTGAGCTAGATACCAGGTCCTGGATGAGAAGTTAGGAGATCTTGGTTGGAGCTCTGATTCCTCCCTGACTTGCTATATAGCTTTGGGCAAGAAAAGTCAAGATGTGTTGTGGATGATGCTATGTTTCAGGCAACTTTACATCATTCTTTCATGTAGTCTTCACTACCACTCTGTGAGAATCATTATTTTAATTTTAAAAATGTGGAAACTGAGTCTCAGAGAGCTTAAGAAACTTGTTCAAGGTCATCCAGGTAGTAAGTGATAGAGAGGGCATTTGAACCTGTGTCTCCAACTCTAAGCACCACCTTCGCTTCCCATACCACCTTGCTCCTCTAGGTCCCTGTTTTCTGAGACAGATCCAGGCCCCTGACCTCTCTGGATCCCAGCTCACACTTCTATCAGCTGCTAGGTTATGTCCCTAATCTGGCAGGAAGCACAGGGCTGGGAAACTTTCTTGCCATCATCAATCTTCTCCCCAGTTCAAAGGTCAAAAGTTAGGGATTTTGATTACCCCAGCCCTCCACCTCTGGGATGACACCGCATTTTACTTGGGGTCAGCAGCCACACCTCTCCACTTTTGCAACATTCTTCAGAATGTGGGCTCCCCACCCACAACTCATACCTACCCTGGGGCCAGAGTGCTCATTAAGGGGCAGGGGGGCAGAGGCGAATCTCACAGAGATCCATCAGGGTGCCGAACTGAAGGTGCAGGCACTAGCCTCCAGCCAGAGGAGAACCTGCCTCATCCAAGAGGACTTTGTCTGGAAAAGGAAGGAAGGATGGAAAAAGAGACACACACAGAGAGAGAGAGAGAGAGAGAGAGATCAGATCACTCTAATTATCTGGTTCTAAATCACCGAGAACCTTGGCTCAAATACCCAAGTGGTGGAGGATAGATTTTTCACCTTGACTCCTGATAATTTCCATTGATTTATGTGGCCTGAAAGCCTTTATTTGCTACTTAGAGGCAGCGTGCTTCTGCTTGGGAGGCCCGGGACTCCCCTTGATGCTCTCACCGTAGAGGCAGAGCTGGCTTTCCAGGAGAAGGCTGAGTTTCCTGCTTGGTTTCAGTTGCTGCCTGAGAGCCATGGGGCTCAATGGGAGCCGCTGGCCCGCCACAGCCGCCTCCCTACTCCCGTCCCCCGAGCCTGCCTGCTTCTGGTCACAGCTCCTTGAGTTTAACACTCCTGGCAGCTTAGCATTCTGGTTTTTATGTGCTAGGCTGTAATATCTGGTGAGCTGTGAGATGAGGTGGGAGCATTTGCAACTGCCACTTCCCTTCCGGTCCTGACCTGTGATTTGGGCCAAAGGTGTGACAAAGCGAGGCCAGCTCTCCCCCCCACTGTGACTCCCACTGGTGGCTATTTGGCCCCAGGTCCTTCCTTCGTTTTCTCCTCTTCTCCATGATCCCATGGTGGCTAGACTCCCATAGCTCTTGGCTGTTGAAAGATCGTATTCTGTCCACACATTCTAAATCATGAGCTCAGTTTAAATGTTTCAAAGAGCAATTCTGAGTCTGCCCAGGACCACATTCTAAAAGGGGAGGGGCACGTGTCAGGAGGAAGGCTTTCTAAATGTCACAGGCTATGTAAAAATCTTGACTGATGATGACAAACCGATGAGGAAGCCAGTGAGTCAGCCAGCAAAGGTCAAGTTTTCTTGGGGATTCGAAGCATAAGAGAGCAGTGCGCAGACTGAAAATTCTACTTCCTCTATCAGAGGCCCTGATGAGTCATTTGGGCACTTCTGGTCCATTTCTCTCCGTATATGGCCCCTGAGTTTTCCTTGCCCCTTAATCTGGCCCAGGTGAACCCACAGTTCAGATTCCTGTGGGTCCCTCAGGCATCTTCCATCTACAGTTCTCTTATTTTCTGCTTTGTGTTCCCCCTCCGTGGCCTTCTACTTGTAGCTACTTTTCAGAAATAGAGTAGCATGGTACAAGAAAATGTACTTGTTATTGTTAGGGAGTATATAGAGCTGATTATTCTTAGAGGGTATATAGATCAGGAGTTCTTTAATAAAGTCATTACCGGAAGATGGCACCCACCTAGATGCAGACTCAGCCTTCAGAAACAACAGGAACAGTGGAACCTCCTAAAGTGTCTTCTTTGGCACTTTGACCTAGACATAATAGGGTGGATCAGGAAATTTCTGGATTCCTAAGGGAGAAGCAATGCAAATAAGTAATTAGATAAAGATGTCTCCTGATAGAAGTTTAACAAGATTAACAAGATAGAAGTTTATTTTTCTCTCTCAGAACAGTCTAAGTTCTAGTTTGGCAAGAAGCTCTCCTTCATGCTGTCTTTCAAGGACCCAGGTTCCTTCATTCTTGCTTTTCCCCCATCCTCACCATCTTGCTTTTCCATTGTGGTCTTTGTCTGCTTGATCCAAACTGCTTTGAGGGTACATGCGTGTCCTGGGTCCCAGGGAGAACAAAAAGTATAAAAGAGGCATACGCATTTGTTAAGGTCCCAGCCTGTAAGTGGTCCACATCACTTCTTCCTCCATTCCCTTACTGAGAACTTAGTCACTTATGTACATATATGTGTGTGTGTGTGTATATATATATATATACACACACACTCATCTATAATGACAACCTGGTGGCTCAGATGGTAAAGCGTCTGCCTGCAATGCGGGAGACCTGGGTTCGATCCCTGGGTCAGGAAGATCCCCTGGAGAAGGAAATGGCAACCCACTCCAGTATTCTTGCCTGGAGAATCCCATGGATGGAGCCTGGTAGGCTAAGTCCATGGGGTTGCAAAGAGTCAGACATGACTGAGCAACTTCACTTCTTCACACTCATCTATATATACATATATATATATATATATATATATACAGCCATGTGTCCAACCATTCAGTTCTTCTGAAAAAAGAAAGAATGGATTTTTTTATAGTGTTACCACATCAACCTATATGTGACACAAACACCACCAAATAGAGAATCTTCGTTTATTATAAGGATGGAGATTTTGTTAAAGCTGGAACCCAGAAAAGTGTGATTCATAGAAGACATAATGTCTCAGGGGTTTGAAAAGAAACTATTTGATTTGTTTTTCCAGACATGAGACCTGGGGGCAGTCAGCAGTAAGCAAGAATGACCAATACCTATAATATTGCTTATATTTGAACAATTCTTTATATTTGAATAATGATTTCTATCTTATGAGGACCTTTTCCACACATTATCTGATTGAATACGAAAGCATTCCTGATTCAGGAAAGCAAGGTTCAGGAAGGTGAAGGGTCTTGCTTGAAGTCACTCAACTCATAAGCTGCAAAGGTGGGATCAGAACCCAGATCTTCCAAATTCAAGTCCTGGAACTTTTTACATAACAATATGCTGCCTATTCAGGTTATAGTCCAGGAAGGTGACTAGTTGATTCCCTACTAGTCCTGTGGGGAATCAGGGTTTTACATTTTTTTACTGGACTATTTTTTCAGTCTCCATGTGATTTAGGTGCCATTATTAAGATATCAAAAGTCAGCTGAATAATAATAGTACTGGCTCTTACTTGTCGACCATAAATCTTATCTACTTGTCATGATGACCCAGGAAGGGAGACATAATTATCTTACAGAGAAGGAAACTGAAGAGGTTAGGTAACTTTTCCCAAATACACAGCTAATCAGCGATTGAGCCAGGACGCAAACCCAAGTTGATCTATGTCCTTTCTCTCTGTTCTGGCTTGAAATATGAAAGGTATTTGCTGCTTGGGCCTTAGGAAAGGACACACCAGCAAAGCTTGGTAATCACAAGCCTGAATAGAGCAAATTAAATAAGCTTTTCCCAACTCCTGACCTCCCATTGGATATCTTAGAAATTGAACCTATAGTCAGGTCTTCACTTGCCATGACCTCCAGAGGCCCTTGTCCATTGGACTCACAGACGTTTTTGGTGTCAGAACTGGAAGGAAACAAAGTTCTTCTGATCCAACATGTCCTTTTTATAGATGGCAAAACTGAGACTCAGAAGGAAAAAAAAAATAGCTTGCCAGTGCTGTCAGGACTAATTCTTTGGCAAAACCAACACATTCATTTGATTCTTGAGGCTCCAGGCCCCTGATGAACTCCTGGACTAAGCATTGGCCTTGGCTACCACCTGTCAGAGCTTTCTTCAAGCGAGGAAACAGGCGCGGAACTCACCGAGCTCTGTGCAGCCACAGCTAGAGCTGTCCCTTTTCCCTACTCCATCCCCACCCTGCTGGGCGGGCTTGCAGTTTTTCTGAGGCAGGGCCAGCCTGTCCTGAGCTGCAAGATGTATTAATCAATTTGATGAGGATGTTAAAGCTTTCTCTTTGCAACTAATTATGGCCTGATTTATAGGCCTGGCCTTGGTTTGATAGAGCTCTCCTCCTGACAGGGATGAATGTGGTACTGGCATAGACCCCTTCATCTCTTCCATTTCTCTCTCTTCCTCCCTCCCGCCTCCCTCCCACGTCTCCAGCCTCCTGACTCTGCTCTTGGTTCCCACAGGAACACCCTAATGACACGTTGACAAGCTGGGGAAGCATAGCCCCCTCTCTGGTGCATGCCCCTCTGGCACCACCGTTCCTAGTGTATTCTCTGACAAGGGCAGATGGAGGCCCTGGCAGGCCCCAGCCACCACCCAGGTGCTGAGCTTGAAGAAGCCCTGCACCTCTTCCTTCTGGAAACAGAGAATATTCAAACTATTTGGGGTTGACACAGCATCTTCCTTCCCAAACACTTGAAGAGCTCGTTATAATGAACTTCATTCCCAGTTGAATTGGGTTGAATGGAGGGTTTCAGATAAGTTTATTCTGGCTATTTACAGATGGGAAAACTAAGGCAGGGAGGTGAACTTGCCTGTGATTGCATACACAGTAGAAGAGTAAAGGTGAGAATAGATTAGTGTCCCGACTTCTAGCTCCAAGATCTTCACCCTGGTGTCCTGTTCCTAGGAACCCTGCGTCCAGGTTGGCTCCCTTGTATCCACAACAGTTTGACAGAAGAGGAACCCTTGTGCATACATTGGTTTCCTAATCTTAAGCATGAGGGGTTCTGTGACCGTGGTATGCAAATAAAATATGAGATAAGATCTAACTATTGGCGCAGCATACATACACCTGTACACACTTACACATGGGCTGATTTCCAGTAATCTTTATGTCACACAAAAAAATAAGGAACAACCCCAAATACTCCCCTTCCTTAGATTTGAAGGCCACACTTGAAGTCACTGCTCATCAGTCCCCTCTCCCCAGAAGAGAAATTATTAAAGGAGATGAAATTCAGACTTGATTGACTAGCTAGCTATCTCAGAGGACACTGGTGAAGGAAGGTGGGTTTAAAATGTTTTAAATAATATATAATAAGATTGGTGGGAAATCTTAATAGTGATGCTATTTAGTGACATATTCTTTTTTTCCAATATTCTTTTAAATTAACAAAAGTTGGATTTTTTGGCCACACCACACAGCTTGTAAGATCTCAGCTCCTGGACCAGGGACTGAACCCAGGCCATAGCAGTGAAAGGCCAGAATCCTAACCACTAGGCAACCAGGGAACTCCCAAGAAAATTTTAAACCTGCTATCCTCCTTGATCTTTAAATTATGTTAAAGGTTGATGAGATAGGCAATATTATCCTCACCTGAAAAGTAAGCACAGGTTAAAGATTTTGCCCAAGACGTCTCAGCAGGGTAGCAGGAGAGCCTAGCCAGATGGCTTAATTCATAACCTAATTTCTACTCTTTTATCCTGCTTGTGATCTCCACCACTGTTATCTTCCATTTCCTCCCATTTAATGCGGATATCCAAGAATCTTCTACATTTCTCTTTAGAGAAAAACTCAGGAGTGTGTTCAGGGTTTGAGAAGCAGAAACAGAGCCAGTGATGGGTGTGTAATTAGGAGCATTAATCCAAATGACCAAGTTAATCCATGGACCAATGACAAACATTTCCAAAAGCTCCAACCTGGAAACTTCCCTTGTGGACCAGTGGTTTAGAACCCACCTTGCAATTCAGAGAATGCAGGTCCCATCCCTGGTTGGGGAACTAAGACCCCGCATGCTGTGGAGAAACTATGCCCACGTGCTGCTCTCCAGAGCTCACATGCTCCAGAGCTCGCATCACAACTAGAGTCCCTAGGATGCACCGAGAGACCCTGCAGGATTCAACCAAGATCCTGAGGGATACGACTAAGATCCAAAGCAGCCTAAATGACAAACAAATAAAAGCTTCTACTTGAATTGGGGGAGGGGATAGGTGGAGAGAAGGTAACCAGGAAGACAGGAGCAGGGGAAAGCCCTGGAAGATGGGGCTTGGTGTTGAGCTGAAGAGCTGAAGAGCCCGTGGTGCAAAATGAGAGCAACCAGTTCAGAGCCTCAGGAAGAACTAAGGACAGTCCTGATTTGCCTACATCTTTCTTTCTGGAAAGTCAATGTTCCCTTCTGGGGCACAAACTTTCCCAGGACTACTTTTTCATGTGGAACCTGGGAGCCTTATGTCCACAATCCCATGAGCATTATTACAGAGGCTTGTGACAAAGCAGAGTTTGCTCACATGGGCATTAAATAAGAAAGCAGTGAACAGCGAAGGATGAAGGGAAACCCAGGCCAAAAAGATTGAGACTGAGGAGGAGCTAGCTGGGAGGAGCAGGGTTAGTGAGTCCTGGTGAGTTGTGCTGAGTCTGCACACCTGAAATGTAGGGCAAACCAGACATCCAGAGATCAAATGTAAAGGAAAGAACCCTGGGCTCGGCCAGAAGGCCTGTGTTTGAATCTCATCTTTGATGCAGACTTTAGACAAGTCGCTTCTCACCGTCTCTCCTTCTGGAAAGTAACAGGGTTGGACTAGAACTTAAAGTCGCTTTGACTTTGACCTTCTAGAATTCCTGACTTCCCAGTCGAAGCCACCCTATGCCATGGAAACAACCTCAATGTCCATCAACAGATGAATGGATACAGAAGATGTGGCACATGTATACAACGGAATATCACTCAGCCACAAAAAGAATGAAATAATGCCATTTGCAGCAACATAGATAGACCTAGAGAGTAGGATACTAAGTGAAGTAAATCCGAAACAGAAAAACAAATACTATATGATATCACTTCAGTTCAGTTCAGTCGCTCAGTCGTGTCCAACTCTTTGCGACCCCATGAGTCGCAGCACGCCAGGCCTCCCTGTCCATCACCAACTCCTGGAGTTCACTCCATGCCCATTGAGTCAGTGATGCCATCCAGCCATCTCATCCTCGGTCGTCCCCTTCTCCTCCTGCCCCCAATCCCTCCCAGCATCAGGGTCTTTTCCAATGAGTCAACTCTTCCCATGAGGTGGCCAAAGTACTGGAGTTTCAGCTTTAGCATCATTCCTTCCAAAGAAATCTCAGGGTTGATCTCCTTCAGAATGGACTGGTTGGATCTCCTTGCAGTCCAAGGGACTCTCAAGAGTCTTCTCCAACACCACAGTTCAGAAGCATCAGTTCTTCAGCACTCAGCCTTCTCCACAGTCCAACTTTCACATCCATACATGACCACAGGAAAAACTATAGCCTTGACTAGACGGACCTTAGTCGGCAAAGTAATGTCTCTGATTTTGAACATACTGTCTAGGTTGGTCATAACTTTTCTTCCAAGGAGTAAGTGTCTTTTAATTTCATGGCTGCAGTCACCATCGTGGAATTTAAAATATTGCATGAACTTATCTATGAAACAGATACATAGACATAGGAAACAGACTTGTGGTTGCCAAGGGAGAAAGCTGGTAGAGGAAGGATGGCTTGGGATTAGCAGGTGCAAACTATTAAGTATAGAACGAATAACCAACAAGGTCCTACTATATAGCTTATGGAACTCTTCAATATCCTGTGATAAACCATAATAGGAAACAACTAATAAGTGTATGTATATGTATAACTGAATCACTTTGCTATACAACAGAAATTAAACACAACATTGTGAAATTAACTATGCATCAATTAAAAAAAACCACCCTGTGCACATCTTTTTCTAATTCTGTCTTCTTTCTGCACTCCCCACTGAGCACTTATTGGATTTTTTTTTGGTGGGTAGAAGTCCCTGGTTTCTCCCACTAGACACAAGCCTCTGAAAGACAAGGACCATCTGGATCTCCTAGCTCTTGGAGCCGCCAGTAGAGAGCTTTGCTTGCCAAAGAGGCTCCATGAGGTCCTCAGACACCAACGCCTCTTCTGTCACATGCCCCTCTGTGTTCCTGAAGCTGGCCCTGCCCTGGGTCCAAGCCTCAGGGCTGCCTGGCCAGGAGCAGAGGATTCTGGGAGCCCTCCACGACTGCACATTAATCCCGCTGGCGCTGGAGGCCCCTCCACCCTGTGGAGCTGATGTTTCTTGATGAGGAGCCTGGCTGCCCTGAGTAGATGAAAAACCGCCTTCACGGCGGAGTGAATTCCCTTAGACCCAAAGCAGCTGTTCCTCGATGTCTCCAAAAACAAAAATCCTTATGAATAAATATTAGGGGAGAAATGAGGTTTCCCAAGAACAAAAGTAGAGTTGAGGAAGTTATTGAAAGAAGATGGGATCTTTCATCTCATGAAATATGTCACTTGTATGTTGCCCCAGACTCCCCTTGCCAAACCCCCTCCCATTCTACTGACCCAGAGCCACATCCTGCTTCCCTCACATGGAAACAGGCAGCACCGAGGAGATCATCTGCTCAGACTTTCCTTCAGAGGAAAAGAGAAACCACAAACAGCTGCCCCACCGGCCCTCCTGCCAAATTCCAGCTCAAACTGGGGATCTCGATGACCTCATCAGTATCTGAGCTGGAACTGGCTTCTCCAGAGACAGAGGGGCTGCCAGCATCGCTCCAGAGTCCCTGGAAAGAGAGGAGGATAGCTGGTGGGTTAGCACCTGGGCTACACACGCAGAGGTGTGCTAGATCTGCACCCGAGGGCTGAGTCATAGACCAGGCCCTGCCTTGCCAGATGGCATCTGGACTGGGTCCCTCCCCCGCCTCCCCCCCTACCCCTTCAAAAGCCCTTTGCTCCTGCAATCGAAAGAAGTCCAAATTAGAGCCTCATTCCCTCTCATCTGGATCCCAGTGGAAATGCAAATACTCTTGGGAGAAAATGTACTTCTGTGAGAATGAATGTATGAGAGCCTATCCAGACTAGTTTTGCCGAAACAGAAGGTCTGACAGAACAGGGGGACCTGGGGAGGCAGTGGAGTGAAAGGGTCAGGGCTTCAAAGCTCCTACAGGATCAACAATGCAAGGGGAGCCTCAGACACCTTGTAGAACAAACCCCTCACATGGCAGATGAGGAAACCAAGGCCCAGAGAAGGCAGCTGTCTCTCCAGGGTCACACAGCTAGTTAGTAGCAGGAGCTGCAACTCAAGTCTCTTAACTCTTAGCCCTGTGCCAGCTACAGAAAAGGAAAGCCCAAAGCCTGAAAGAAAAATGTTGCCTGCTTCACAGGTTTGCCTGGGGCTTCATACCTCCACCTTCATAGAAGCTGGCTCCACTAGGAGTGACCTCTGTTCTTAGATGGGAGCAGTTGCAAAGCAGCATGAGTGGATAGAGGGAGTGGATGAGACTGGGGACCGGGTGAAGATCTTCCTGAACAGAGATTTTGAGAGAAGTCTGAATCTTCAACCACATCAGACTCTGTAAATGATGTTAAACCTTGACTGAGAGTGGGGCTACTGGCTAGTACTGCTTTCTGGCCCCAACTACCCAGAGGAAAATAGTCATGCTATTATATCTGGAGGCAAAGGATGACACACTAATAAATTATTCCTTGTTTGGATTCCTCTAAGGACACATTGCACTTCCCTGGTGGCTCAGATGGTAAAGAATCTGCCTGCAATGCTGCAGACTTGGGTTTGATCCCTGGATTGGGAAGATCCTCTGGAGAATGGAACGGCAACCCACTCCAATATTCTGGCCTGGAGAATTCCAGGACAGAGGAGCCTGGCGGGCTACAGTTCATGGGGTCACAAAGAGTCAGACATGACTGAGCAATGAACACTTTCACTTTTTTTCACAAGGACACATTCCTTTCTTCCTTATCTTTGTTTCTATAAGAGAAGAAAAATGGGACCTTAGAATCAGATCTGGGATAGGTGGCTTAAACTTTAAAAAAAATTTGTTTTATTATGGAGAAATATACATAACAAAATTTACCATCTAAAAAATTTTTTTTGATGTGTAGTTGATTTACAATATTGTGTTAGTTGCAGGTGTACAGCAAACTGATTTAGTTATACATACATATACCTATGTATATCTACAGTCTTTTTCTATACTTTTCCATTACAAAATATTGGATATAGATCCCTGGGCTATACAGTAAATCCTTGTTAAAATTTGCCATCATGGGGAGTTCCCTGCTGTCCAATAGTCAGGACTCACTGCTTTCACTGCTGTGGCCCAGGTTTAATCCCTGGTCAGGAAACTAAGATCCTGCAAGCCAATCGGTGCTGCCAAAGAAAAATTTACTATCTTATTCATTTTTAAGCATTCAGTTCACTAGTGTTTGCATTCACATTGGTAAGCAACCAATTTTGGTAACTCCTTTCATCTTGAAAAACTGAGTGCCCATTAAACAAATATTCCCCATGCCCTGCTCCCCTATACCCTAGCGACTACCATTCCACTGTCTGTCTCTGTAACTTTGTTCTGGGTACCTCATTTAAAAAGAATCATTCGGTATTTGTCTCTTTGTGACTGGCTTATTTCAGTTAACATAATGTCCCTAAATTTCATCCATGTTGCAGTGCAAGAAATGTAGGATTTCCTTCCTTTCTGAGACTGAATAATATTCCATTGTATGCATATGCCACATTTTTGTTCATTCATCTGCTGGTGGACACTTGGGTTGTTTTGCCTTTTGGTGATTATGGATAGCGCTGCTATGGTCATGGGTTGGACCATACTGAGACCCTGCTTTCAATTCTTTTGAGTATATACCCAGAAGTGGATTGCTGAATCAGATGGTCATCCTATTTTTAATTTTTTGAGGAAATGCCATACAGTTGACTTAAACTTTGGAGGCTTTGGTTTCTTCACCTATAAAATAGGCTCAAAGTTGTTATGGATATTGTAGAAATAATGTACAGAAAGCTCCTGGCTTGAGACTTGGTACAAGGACTTGGTACCATTCCCTGGTACAAGGAATTTAAGAAATTATTTTTCCCCATGGACTCTTGAGGGGTTGTGTTTTATTTCTGCACCCCAAGCTTTTAGCACAATGCCAGAGTAGGTATTGGATATATGACTGTTAGTGAATGAATCAATCAATAAATGGATCCTTATAATCCCTAGAGTACTTAGAATAATTCCTGTATACTATAAGTATTCAATAAATGTTAGTTGAATGAATGTGTGTATTATTTCTTATAGATGCTTATTTTTCCTGTATCCCACTACATGAGAAAAGGAATTTGTTCATGTCTCTAAAGTTCCTAGCAGGACAATTCAGAATCAAATATTTGGCCTTTTGCTACTTCTGCCAGTGCTGACAAGGACTCCCACTTTCTAAGGCCCCTCCCTTTTCTTCCCCTAAGGCAAGTGAATCCCATTGCACAAGGAGGGTAAAGAAGGAAGATCTCCATGTGAGAGTAACCAGAGCACTTCTAGGCTGCACTGGACATGCTAGGGTTTCTTGCTTCCTATCATATTCATAGAACACTTACCATGGGCTCCGAGGCATTATTGCAAAGCCTTGTCTGTGTCGGATCCTTTTAGTCGATGGAACTCAGGGAATTTCAGACACCAGCCCCAAGTCCAACAGCAATTACCAAGTCTCACCTCTCAGAGCATCTGCATTCTATGACTGCCTGCTTGACCCAGGGACTTACCAGATCTTATGATGGAACTGAATTTTTTTCTTCCAGCAAGTTTGGCTTCTACTTCTCTAAGCACTGCCCACAGTACACCCAATGTTTTAACAACTCAGCTCCCTGGAACCTCTGTATACCATCTTTTCGTTTTCTGAAATGTCTCCCTATTCACAGGTATATGGGCCAAAACTGCCTACAGTGGTGACTGGAATAAAGATAAAGAGGAAGGGAAATTCCCTCCTGGGTGTATGGATTGGGAGCTCAGGGTGGACGTCCTTACCACCTTACACAAGACTTGTCACATGGGAAGAGCTCAGTTAAGTGGAACAGGCAAATAAATGTTGGTGTCATGCACCACATTCCTATATGATTCTCTTTAGATTACCAGGTCCCCAGGCATGAGCTTCAGAAACATGTCTCTCTCCTCAGACAGGATTTCTCCTAACCCAGAGGCACTATCTACCTACTCTATGGAAGCCTTCTGGGTCCAAATTCCTGCCACCTCCATATTCTATTAAACAATAACAACAACCATGTCCTATGAGCTCCAAAATTTCACCAAGAACCTTGCTTATGATGATAACTTAGACCAGGGCTTCTCGACCTCAGCATTTTTGACATTCTGTTCAGATAACTCTTTGATGTGGGGGGGCTGTGCAGTGAACTATAGGATGTTTAGCAACATGGCCCCCACTCTCTAGATGCCAGGAGCAACTCCCTCCCAGTTTCAACAACTGAAAAAATCTCCAAACAATACCAGTTGTCTCTTCTGGTTTTAAGGGGTGGGGGAAGGAGGCAAAACCACTGGCTTAGACTGAAGCAGAAGCAATTTCTCTACTTTTTATTGCCTTATGGGAATGGAAAATATTTCTCTTGAGAGGAAAAGTTAAGAACTGATGACTAATGTAATTCCAACCCCTGAGGTTTCTCAGAATTGAAACTGGGAGCACTCCAGGTGAGATAATCTCTGACTGGGACAAAATTTCCATGTCAGGTCATTGGTGTGCAGAATGAAATGGCAGAGAAAGGAAATAGAAAAGTGTGAGGGCATGCCCCAGCAGAAGTTACTGGAAATGACAGTGACTCTCCATTCCTCAGATGGGACCTGCCAGTATTCTAAATCTAGAGTCACATACATAAAGGCCCACTCTGGTTGGATTGTACCTGCCTGCAGAAACTGGTGCCAGAGAGACTAAATAACATTCCTGATGTTGCACAGCATGTCAAAGACAAAATCAGGACTTCAACTCCCTTTGAAGTTGGACATCTGAAAAACATGAGCACCCTCAGCTGCCCAGGGCCTTTTCATTTTTTTAAAAAATTTATTTATTTTAATTGGAGGCTAATTACTTTACAACATTGTAGTGGTTTTTGCCATACATTGACATGGATCAGCCATGGGTGTACATGTGTCCCCCATCCTGAACCTCCTTCCCACCTCCCTCCCCATCCCATCCCTCAGGGTCATCCAAGTGCACTGGCCCTGAATGCCTTGTCTCATGCATCGAACCTAGACTGGCGATCTATTTCACATATGGTATTGTACATGTTTCAATGCTATTCTCTCAAATCATCCCACCCTCGCCTTCTCCCACAGAGTCCAAAAGTCTGTTCTTTACATCTGTGTCTCTTTTACTGTCTCATATATAGGGCATTGTTACCATCTTTCTAAATTCCATATATATGCATTAATATGTTGCACTGGTGTTTTTCTTTCTGACTTACTTCATTCTGTATGATAGGCTCCAGTTTCATCCACCTCATTAGAACTGATTCAAATGCATTCTTTTTAATAGCTGAGTAATATTCCATTGTGTATATGTACCACAGCTTTCTTATCCATTCATCTGCTGATGGACATCTAGGTTGCTTCCATGTCCTGGCTATTGTAAACAGTACTGTGATGAACATTGGGGTACATGTGTCTCTTTTGATTCTGGTTTCCTTGGTGTGTATGCCCAGCAGTGGGATTGCTGGGTCATATGGGAGTTCTATTTCCAGTTTTTTTAAGGAATCTCCACTCTGTTCTCCGTAGTGGCTGTACTAGTTTGCATTCCCACCAATAGTATAAGAGGGTTCCCTTTTCTCTGCACCCTCTCCAGCATTTACTGTTTGTAGACTTTTTGGTAGCAGCCATTCTGATCAGCGTGAGATGGTACCTCATTGTGGTTTTGATTTGCATTTCTCTGATAATGAGTGATGTTGGCATCTTTTCATGTGTTAGCCATCTGTATGTCTTCTTTGGAGAAATGTCTGTTTAGATCTTTGGCAGGGCCTTTTCTTTTGTCTGTCCAAACTGACTGTAGAAGCACAGACTAGACCAGAAAGACAGACGTGTCTATGTGTGCTCTTGGCTTGGGGGTGGGGGTGTGGTTAGGGGGATAGGACTGTTCACAACAGCCGGCCATTTCCCGAAATGCTTTGGGGTGGCTGACTTCTAAGTGCACTATCTCACTTTCTTGTTGTTGCGTGGAGATAAGCTATCGGCTCCTGCACAGGATCAACTGAGGAAGTTGGGAGGGAGGGGAGGCCTTGGCAGCCAGCAGGAAGAGGCTGGCAGCAGAAAAAGCAAAGCATCCTGGGGACAAAACTGCTGACTGGACTGTTATGAAGGAAAGAAGGAGGGAAGGAAAGGCAAGGTGAGGGGAGAAAATAGGGAGGGGAAAGGCAGAGGGACCCACAAAACTAGCAAGACTCAACAAAACAGACACCAGGAGAGAGTTTTTCTGCTCTTTATACTAAATGTGTATTTTCTCATCAAGCTGTAGACATGCCACTTTAAAATGTGCTTTTCTTCTGTCTTGGCCTTCAAAGAGTTAATGCAAACCAAATATTCTTTTTTTTGCATTTCTATTTTTTTAATTGAAATATAGTTGACTTACAATACTGTGTTAGTTTTGGATGTACAGCAAAAATACATACACATATATATTTTTTATTTTTACTTTATTTTACTTTACATTACTGTATTGGTTTTGCCATACATTGACATGAATCTGTCTCGGGTGTACATGAGTTCCCAATTCTGAACCCCCACCACCTCCCACGTCATATCAGCTCTCTGGATTATCCCCATGCACCAGCCCCAAGCATCCTGTATCCTGTATCAAACATAGACTGGTGATTCGTTTCTTACATGATAGTATACATGTTTCAGTGCCATTCTCCCAAATCATCCCACCCTCTCCCTCTCCCTCAGAGTCCAAAAGTCCATTCTATACATGTGTTCTCTTTTGCTGTCTCACATACAGGGTTATCATTACCATATTTCTAAATTCCATATATATGTGTTAGTAATACATACACATATATTTTGATTCACATTCTTTTCCCTTATAGGTTATTTCAGAATACTGAGTAGAGTTCTCTGTGCTATACAATAGTTATCTTTTTATACATAGTAGCATGTATATATTAATCCCAAACTCTTAATTTATCCCTCTCCTTCAAACCCTGAAGCTGGGAAAGTTTGAGGGCAGGAGGAGAAGGGATGACAGAGGACGAGATAGTTGGATGGCATCACTGATTCAGTGAACATGAGTTTGGGTGAGCTCCAGGAGATGGTGAGGGACAGAGAGGCCTGGCGTGCTACAGTCCATGGGGTCACAAACAGTTGAACGTGACTGAGCGACTGAACAACAACAACTCAAACCATATATCCTTAAAACTTATCAAGTAAAGAATCAAGCCTTCAAGAGTAATTTACTGTGTAAATGCAGAAAATTTATTCAACTGTTCTGAGGTTTATGCTCCCCTCTTGTTAAAAAAATGCAGAGGGCTTCCCTGGTGGCTCAGTGGTAAAGAGTTCTGCCAGTGCAGTAGACAAAGTTTCGACCCCTGGTCCCAGAAGATCCCACACGCTGTGGAGCAAAGAGGCCCATACACCGAAACGACTGAGCTTGCGCTCCAGAGCCTGGGAGCTAACTACTGAGTCCACATGTTGAAACTGCTGAAGCCTGCGCCCTAGAGCTTGGGCTCTGCTACAACAAGAGAAGCCACCACAATGAGAAGCCTGCTCACCGCCACTAGAGAGTAAGCCCTGCTTTCTGTAACTAGAGAAAAGCCCACTCAGCAACAAAGATCCAGCACAAAAATAAATAAATAAAATTGTATTTTAAAAATGCAGAGACTATCCCACCAGCCATAAGGAGAGGCCTCACTGTCTAACTCACTAGAAGTGCTAAAGAGCTGTTCTTTCATCTGGAAATACCCAGGGAGAGATTTTCTTACCAAGAGCTTTTACATCCTCTTCATTTGAATTGTCGCTCTGGGAGCTAGGCCGGGAACAGGTATTTTTATTTTACTTTAATGGATAAGCAGTGGTATAACTAGTGAAAAATGGATCTCTCTTCTGTCACACTCCTCTGCGTACTATGAACAAGGCCCTGACTTTTTCTTTTGAGCTGGATTCCAGGACGTGGCTGAGTAGACCAGATTTGAGGGAGTGTGGGTTCCTGGGGTTTGGGGAGGGGAGGGATTCACAGACTAGCAGAGAGGCTGCTGGTGTCATCAAAAGTCTTGAATTCAAGAGCTTCTCTTCTGAACCCCGCTGCCAGAGCCCCTCACAGTTCTGTGAGTCCACAGTTTTGGCTGCTCTGGCTTGGCCTCACCTCTGGGACTAAAAAACATCAGGGGACAGCATTCTATCCTCCTCTGACAGACCAAGTCAGGGTTGAGTTAGGAATCAAGAATCACATAAAAAATACCCTTAAAATAAAAAATACAAAATAAGGTTTGTACCCTTAGTGAGCAAACAGAGTTACTTCCTCATTTTATTCTGTTATATAAGGTCACTCCCAATTTCTCTTTCCTCAAGCTTTCCTCTCCGTTCCCATCCAACTTGTAGGTGGCAGCTGTTTCTTTATTTATACCCTTTTCCAAAGCCCACATCCTCCAGGAGGTCTACTCAGATTACACCTGCTTTGAGGAATCCTTCCTTTACTTTGTTATTAGATACCCAAATTCGTCTTCAAGAACAAGACCCTGCACACACAGAAAGACAACAGTAAATTAGGAGTGAGTTATATGTCTAGTGTAATGTATATGCTAGCGTGTAAGTTAATGCCACGTGGAGGAAATCCAGAACTGTCCCTGATGATACACTGCCTTGGGCTCGGAAATTCCCATTTTTAGGGAACTGGTTCTTGCAGAGTTGAAGGGATTATGATTCCATTAGTCATGGGGCCGATTCCCCTTGGTTGTTAGAATGAGTTAAACACAGCCCTGGCCCTAAGCCCCACCTCCCCAGAACCAAGTTGGAGAAGGTACCCCTTGGATGAGGGTTTCACCCAGAGCCCGCCCCTCTTCTTTGGATATCACTGTCCTGCTTGCTGTTGAAGCATCTCCTCTCTGTTCAGACATCCAGGACAGAAGAGTCTCCAAAGGGAGGAGGGCTCCCACATGCCCATGAGGAAGGGGAGTTCTGAGTCCAAGTCCAGGAACAGCCATAGAGAGAGGAAGGACCATCGAGCAGGACAGCCTTTCCCTCCTCCCTGCGAGGATACAAAAGCACCAAGCAGCACCAGTATCACTCCCCTACGTGATGTCCAAGACCATTCCCGCCCCTCTGCCTCTCCTGAAACGGTCAGTCACAGAGAGAGCTCCCTTAACCTTGGAGCAGTCCCCTGGGCCAGGCTGGGTCAGGTGACAACTCAAGGAAGCTCCGGGACAGGGAAAGAGTAGGCGCATCCAGGCCCGGGGTCCTGTCCAGCCCCTGCCGCGGCTGCACTGGGGCAGCAGGTGCAGTTTCCCAGCAGGATGGAGCGCGTGGCTCTGCTCTTGACAAATTGTTTTTCAGGGCGGTGCACTCTTGGGTGCATGAACTGGGTGCAAAAGAGAGAGACAGCAAGGAGGGAGGGAGATGAGGGGCGTCCGGAGAGCAGAGAAGCGAGGCGGGCGGGTGGCTGCGGTCCACTTGCTCCGGCGGGCGCACAGGCCGCCGCTAGGGTGCAGCTGTGGGCTGATGCGGGCGCCGGGCCGCGGGCGGAGCGCGCCGGAGACCCGCGGGCAGCGCTGGCGAGGAGGTTCGGGTGTTGTGTTTCCACTGTAACGATAATTAGGCGGATTCTGTGTTTATTTAGGCTGAGAGCTGTAAGATAAATGACAGCTTCGAAGATGCTTTTCAGCACTTCATAAATCACCCACCGGTCCGGGCAGTTTGCTTCTGCCACGTCTGGGTTCTTCCTCGCGTCCTGCCGCCACCCCCGCCACCCCGTTCTTGACAAATTGTTTTTCAGGGCGGTGCACTCTTGGGTGCATGAACTGGGTGCAAAAGAGAGAGACAGCAAGGAGGGAGGGAGATGAGGGGCGTCCGGAGAGCAGAGAAGCGAGGCGGGCGGGTGGCTGCGGTCCACTTGCTCCGGCGGGCGCACAGGCCGCCGCTAGGGTGCAGCTGTGGGCTGATGCGGGCGCCGGGCCGCGGGCGGAGCGCGCCGGAGACCCGCGGGCAGCGCTGGCGAGGAGGTTCGGGTGTTGTGTTTCCACTGTAACGATAATTAGGCGGATTCTGTGTTTATTTAGGCTGAGAGCTGTAAGATAAATGACAGCTTCGAAGATGCTTTTCAGCACTTCATAAATCACCCACCGGTCCGGGCAGTTTGCTTCTGCCACGTCTGGGTTCTTCCTCGCGTCCTGCTGCCACCCCCGCCACCCCGCCCGCACTCACCGGGAAGGGGGCATCCCAGGGACGACCCGGGTGCTCTCGCCACACAGGGCAGAAGAGCAAAGGGGAAAGGGTGTCCGTCCTTCCCGAAGCTCGCCGGCCCCGGGCAGCGGCCGGGAAAGCTGTCAGGAGAGACGCTTCTTCCCAAAGGGGTCCCCGCGGGCCTGGGGGGCTCGCTTGACGGGCAGGCCTGCCCGCCTCCGGGAAATACGGTCTCTAATGGGCTCTAATTCAAGCTCTCCTCCCCGTGCCTCGCCGACACAGCTAGAGATTTACAGGAGACACAGACAAGTATTTATAGTGTGGGGGACGTTGCTTCTTCCTCCAGTGACGGTCCGCGCCTCTCCCGGGGACTCCGCCGGGCAGAAGGTTCCTGTCCTTGCCCCCGGGAGAGCACATTCTTGCAGAAGGCTTGTGGCCAAGAGGCCGTCTTTCTATGGGAGCTTGGGACTCCTTGGGCACTAAGAAGGGCAAAGACTTGGAAGGTGAGGCACCCCCTAGTCAGGCCTGAGTCAGGTCAGGTCAGTCCTTGGGAAGAGGGACTGGACGTGGGGCATCAGATGCTGAGCCTGTGGAGCTGTGACCAGAAGCTGTGACCAAAGGGCACAGTGGAGGGGATACCTTCCCACGTGGAGGTTTCAAGTCAGACACTGCGGGATCTCAGGTCAGACATCAGGGTCGCTGGTATGTCCCCTTCTCTCAGTTTGAAAACATGGATCTGGGGAAACTGGCCTTGGGTCAGACAGCCAGGTTAGCCTTCGGTAGGCAACAAGCCCCAATAATCTTATGAGCCCAGTGCTGCCAGACTCGGTTCATCCACAGCTTGGGGAAGTCCAACCAAGCCACCAAGGAGAGGGAGGGATTTCCGGCTCCAGACACCACACTAGTGAGAAGGGCAGCATACAGCCACTGCCCTCCTCCACCTGCACGTGCTGTTGCTTCAATCATGTCTGACTCTGCAACCCCTTGGACTGTAGCCCAGCAGGCTCCTCTGTCCATGGGCTCCTCTAGGCAAGAAGACTGGAGTGAGTTGCCATGCCTTCCTCCAGGGGATCTTCCCGATGGATGGAACCAGCCTCTCTTATGTCTCCTTCATTGGCAGGCGGGTTCTTTACCACTCACACCACCTGGGAAGCCCTCCACCTGCATAGCCTTCGCCTAATAAAGGGTCTGCTGTTAAACTGGAGAACAAAGACAGCTTCCCATGTGGAACACTCTGCCTACTGGTGTCCAGGAATCACAGCCCCTGGGTTTGTAGAGCCCATCCTCACTGGGAGGGCGCTATCTGGACCGCCAGAATGCACCCAGAAAAGAAGAAACTGGGCCAGACACTAAGCTTCAGAGATTGGAAGATTAGCTACTGACATTTCTGTTTTGTAAGACATGAAAGAGGCTGCTCTTTCTCTGACAAGGAAACTAAGCAGAAAGGACAAATGTGGTGGGTCGGGTCCCCAGCTCAGGGGCTCTGAATTGCCATGCTAGCGCTGGATAATACCATGAGCTCTATCAGAGCTCTTTTCAGCATTTATCAGGCTCCACCTCTGGGCCAGACACTGCAGTAGGTGCTGGAAATACAAGATGAGAGATACATCCCCTTCTTCTAGAAGAGGATCTTTGGAGGATACATGTCTTCTACTCTAAATTAAGATTGTGTGCATGCTCAGTCATACCCAACTCTTTGCGACTCGTGGACTGTAGCCCACCAGGCTCCTCTGTCCATGGGTTTATTATAGCAGGAACACTGAAGTGGGTTGCTATTTCCTTCTCCAGGGGATCTTCCCAACCCAGGGATCGAACCTGCATCTCTTGTGTCTCCTGCACTGGCAGGCAGATTCTTTACCACTGAGCTACCAGGGAAGCCCTCTAATGGAAGAGATGAACATAAAAACAAAGCATTACAAACAGCTATAATGGAGATGTGTACAAAATAGGATGAGGACTGGTACTTCATTGATGAGACATATTTCCTTTTTCAGCAAGGGTGCTCAGTTCTCCATAGTGGAATATTGCTTAAATCTGAGTAAAGCTACGAAAATACTGTAGTTAAGAACATGGACTCTACTGGGGGACATATCAAGCTGAAATTCCAGCTCTGCCACTTACTAATTATATGATCTTGAGCAAGTTTAACTTCTTGTGCCTCTTCTATAAAATGAGAAGAATGATTACTGTGATTATTATTTTATTGGGGTTACCTCATAGGGTTATAGTGAAGTTTAAGTGAGAGGATGCCAAAGTGCCTGGAATATATAAATGCTCAATAACTGTTAGCAATGGGGGTGGGGGATGGGGTTGTGGGGGAGAGAAAGTCCAGTCCCCTGAATAAGAAAGCAGTAAAGCTCTTGCACAGTCACTGCCATCTTCTCCAGTTTCACAGCATTGTATCATGATTTGAAAGGCTTTGGTTCTAATCCCACCTCTTCCCTTAGCTGGTGATGTGTTCTTGCTCAGTTTCTGAGTCTCAGTTCCTCCCTTGTCAAAAGAAGGGGTGAACTTCCTTCTACAGTCTTTTCACCTTAGACATTTTCTAGTTCTATTTAAGAATACATACAAAAAGTGAACATTAATATGTATATCGATAATTTTACAATTAACAAAATTCATTGTTGCAACAGTCTCTAAGCGATGTTCAATCACTGATAAATGTCCTTTATGGCACTCAAAAGGATGATATTTTAAAAGCTGTGCTCAGTCCTGACAAATATCTCTGTGATGCTATCAATAGCACACTGAAGCTGTAGCAAGCTCAAGACTGAAGAGATCAAATCTCTAATCCCAGAACCATTTTGGAAGCTGACTCCAGGCCCAGGTTACTCGGAAGAACTTAGATCTACTGTTTTTCTTTTGGAGACTTGGATCTCTCTGATTGACTCATCTTCATCCTTTCAACTCTCCTTGTTCATACAATTTAATCAACTCTACTGTATATTTCCATGTGCCAGACATCTTGGCTAGATGCTTAGTATAAAGACAAATGTGACTCCTTTCCTCCAAATGTTCACTATATTTTAAGGAGAGATACATGAAAACATACCAAATAAATGTAATAAAATACTGTAAATGCTGTGATGGAAGTCTGAGGATGGGACACTGAGGGTGGCCAAGAAGAAGTGGTTGATTATCTCCCATGCCTCCATAGCATTCTACACACCCATACTTGTATGAATGAAACAACCAGCAAAGAGCTTGGAGTAGAAGATTTTGGTGAGGAGAATAGCAGGAAGGGAAAGAAAGCTATCTGCCTCCCAACAATGCTATGAAACAAACAAAGCGTAAATTAAAGGCAGGAGTCATGGAGTTACACATCTCTGAGAACAACTCCTTGAAGCTAGAAATTGATATACCCTGAAGCTGGTATTGCCTTTCTCTCTGACCTAGCTTGTAGACAATCCTAAGGCTGCACATTGCCTAGCCAAAACAAGTTGAGCAGGGTAGGGACAAAAGCGGGCCAGGAGGACTTTCTGCCCCCACACACCAGAAGAGCTGAATCTCCTCCTCCCCAGACTGTGATGTGGAAGCAAAATAGTCATAATGCCGGCTACTAAGGAAGTTGGACAAAGATGAACCAAGCCTCTCTAATCTTCATGTGATCAAAGGCCACATTGCATCTTGTTGCATCTGGAGCTCACTTGCTCTATAGCTAAGGATCTGGCATGCTCAAAGGAAGACAAAGTGATAGGTTTATCTTATGGCCCACAGATTTCACCAAACACCAAGAAGGCTGGGTGAGAACATGTGGGCAGGGCAGCACAACTAGCCGTGCCCAGGTAGGAGAGCCCCCAGATACATGCCCTGTTCACAGTGGGGAGGGTTGACACCTTCCTTGGAAAAGATAGTACATTCCTTTCACTTATACATTGGTGTGAAGTGCTAAAGTGCAAGAAGTGGAACAGCTGTCAAATTTACTACTGAGGTCCATCTTCACGGCTCAGATCTTCAGAAAATATTTTACGATATAATAATTCAACCCTCCTCAGAGCTTTGCTTCATTTCTGCTCCCTTGGAGAAGCAAGCAAAGAAAGCTAGACATTTCTAACTCAACCCTGTGTTGGTTTAGATGCACTGAAATCCCCTGTGTGGTTAACTTTAGCTTTTTCCCATTGTCAACAATCTCAGAGAAAGCCTCAAACACTAGCCAATGTTTACAAGCAGATCTCAGTAACTGTCACCCAGTAATCTCTTTCTGCTGACCCCTGGCTTCAAACTTGGCTCTGCCAGTGCTCTTGACTTTTCCCACACTTTCCAAGCTTCCAGTCAAATAAAATGCAGCACAGCCTATTCTCCAGTGTGAGCAGTAAATTCTGCCCTCAACAACTCCAGGCCCTCCCAGCTCCTGGCTTGGACCCTATCCAGAGGACAGATCGGCACAGACAATGGAATATCTTTTTAAAATCTGCCCTTCAGGTTGAGAAGCTGGTGTCCCTAATTCCTGCCAGGAGGACCTGTAATTTGAATGTTACTCTAAGACTAGAGAGAAGAGTCACCAAAACCTAGAACACTACTTTACCGGTATACCTTGATAATCAACAGTTGAGAGCTTGGATTAATGCTGGGTAATTCTATTTGACTCAATTTGTTGAGTGCATGCTAAATACCAGGCACTGTGACAGGTGCTGGCAATTATTGCTAACAGCCTGCCCTTCTGAAGCAGTTGGCTCAGATTAGAGATGCTGTTACATAACTGGGGAAGGGGACTGAAGGAAGAACTGAGCTCAATACCACAGCTCTCCCTCTTTCAGAGAGCATCTTACATGTGAGAAAAACAGGAGCACAAAGGGGCCAGGTGGCAGGACATTTGCACTGAGTCAGCTGCTTATCTCGCCTTCTTCTGAATTCTGGCCTGGTAGACAGAGCTTGGGATGTGGAATCAAAAAATCTTGGGTCCAGGGACTTCCCTGGTAGCCCAGTGGCCACTTGCAATGCAGGGGGCCCTGGGTTTGATCCCTGGGTCAGGGACCTAGAGTCCACATGCTGCAACTAAAGATGCCACGTGCCACAACTTAGACCTGGCTCAGCCAAACAAATGCATTAAAAAAATAAAAAGACTTGGATCCAAATTCCAAATCCTGCATTTAGTTGTATGAGCATGGGCAAGTTTCTTGACCTCTGAGTCTCAATTTCCATTGATATGTAGTGAAAATAAAAGTAGTTGTCCTGCCTACCTCATAGAGAATATCAGATGAGATCATGTAATACGGACCAGTGCTTCTCAAACTTTAATGGGCATGTGAGTCACCTGAGGATCTTGTTAAATTACAGACTCAGGGTCAGTGGATCTGGGTAGGCCTGAGATTCTGCACTTTTAATAGGCTCCCAATGATGCTATTGAGGCTGATCCAAATCACACTTTGGGTAAAACGCTACGGACTGTTTACTGGTGGTGTTGGTTTAGTCACTAAGTCATGTGACTCTGGCGACCCCATGGATTATAGCCCGCCAGGCTCCTCTGTCCATGGGATTCACCGGGCAAGAATACTGGAGTGGGTTGACATTTCCTTCTCCAGGGGATCTTCCCGACCCAGGGATCGAACCCAGGTTTCCTGCATTGCAGGCAGATTCTTTATCGAGTGAGCTACAAAGGAAGACTGGACTGTTTACTAATCAAATGGGAAGGATGGCTCTGAGGAACATCTCCACTAAGTAAACATCCAAAACTCATTCGGAAATCAATAGAGCCCTACTAAGTGAGTAGAATGAGGTAGACGGTCACTGTGTGGGTAACAAGAAATTTACAACGTGTCTTTGCTTACTTAGGTGAAATTATTAGAGGATAATAAGAATCCATCCAAACTTAGCTGGGTCAAAAAAAAAAAAAGGTATTCTTCTATCTCCTTCAGTTAAAAATATTTACCCTGGATGTAAAACACTGAAATAAAAATCAGGAGGTCTTTCATCCTATTAAATCATATCCTACAGATTGCAACTATCTCCTGCCAAATTCTCATCAAATCTTTTGAAACTGTTGGAACAGATTTTCTTGAGGTTAGAGACCTCATAGCCTCCCCAGTTGTGGGCTTGGACCTTATCCTAGTGTTCAGAGACCCTTTAGAAGTCATCTCAATGTGCTTACAGTCTTTGGCATTGTCCCAGATGAGAAATATCTACCTCTTGTATCACCTCACACCAGTCAGAATAGTGTGCAAATAATACATGCTGGAGTGGGGGTAGCCAAAAGGGAATCCTCCTACACTGTTGGTGGGAATATAAATTGGTGCAGCCTCTATGGAAAACAGTATGGAGATTCCTTAAAAAGCTAAAAATAGGCTTACCATATAATTCAGCAATGCCACTCCTGGGTATATGTCTGGAAAAGACAGAAACTCTAACTTGTGAAGATACTGGACCCCAATGTTTACTGCAGCACTATTTACAATATCCAAGACAGAGAAACAACCTGAATGTCCACTGACAGATGAATGGATAAAGAAGATGTGGTGTATATATATAAATATATATATACAATGGAATATTAATCAGCTATTAAAAAAGAATGAAGAAATGCCATTTGCAGCAATATGGATGGTCCTAGAGATTATCATAGTAAGTCATACAGAGGACAAATGGTATTACTTATATGTATAATCTAAAAAATAATACAAATGAACTTATTCACAAAACAGAAACAGCCTCACAGACATAGGAAAAAACTTATGGTTCACCAATGGAAAAAGCAGGGGAGGGAGTTTGGGATTGACAGATACACACTACCATATATAAAACAGACAAACAACAAAGGCCTGCTGTATAGCACAGGGAACTATATTCAGTATCTTTTAATAACCTATAATGGAAAAGAATCTGAATCATTTTGCTGTATACCTGAAACTAATACAATATTATAAATCAACTCAATAAACAAACAAAAAGAGAAACATCTACGTCCCTTTCAAATGCCTTCAGAAAATGCCTCTCCATTTCCCTAATAACAGTGACCATTTGCTCACACTCTTAGGGAGCTTACTATCTGGTTAACGTTTGTATGGCTCCTGTGAGTGCACGTGGTGTGCGGTTGGGCCACTCAAGATGGCTGTTTTCTTGCTGTTTGTGCATCCCCTGTTTGACCAGTCCCTTCTTCACTCAGATGACTATCCAATCCTCTTAATTACAGGCCTTAGTTAGCCCCTGGTAACTGATGAGCCCCCCTGATGTTGATTCCCCTTATAAATGGTAGCCTCCTTCTACCCTAGGAGCCCACCATCTGCCACAGATGATAGGGTGTCAGTCACTCCAGGACCCTTTGGGTAAGATTCCCCTCCCCAATTAAACCATTGATGGTTTTGTCACTGTTCTTAGGTTCTTTCTTTGGTCTCAAGGCTGAGAAACTACAAAGGGTTATCCTAGCAGTGTGCAACAGAGAAGAGTGAGCTTGAGTCTGCTTGTCCCAGTTACATACAAAGAGATGATCCATTTCTCAGAACCTGCATGGCCAGGCCTGCAAAGGCCAAAACAAAGCATAAAATCGGGCAATTATTGGAGGAAATATTATAATGATTATAATATTATAATATTCCTGATGAGAAGCAAGACTTTCAGATTTTAGTCTTGTCTTTGCTACCACCCAGCTTGTCTGGGATGGAGTTCTCAACATTTCTAAACAGAATTTATCTGCTTGTAATGTACATACCTCTTCTATGGCTAGAAAGACTTTATGATTCAAAAGAGAAATGAAAAAAAGAGTAGTAAAAACAAACAAGCAAAACACATTCTTTTTTGTTTGTTTGCTTAAACAACATAAATTTCTGTTCTTAAATTCTGGAGAGTAGAAATCAAAGATCAAAGTGTTGGCAGGGTTACTTTCTTCTGCAGTCTCCTGTTGGCTTGTAAATGCTGTCATCTCCTTGTCTTCGCATGGTCTTCTCACGTTCTAATTGCCTCTTCATATGAGAACATTAGCCATATTGAATTCGGGCCCACTCTAATGGCCTCCAGAGAAGGCAATGGCACCTCACTCCAGTACTCTTGCCTGGAAAATCCCATGGACGGAGGAGCCTGGTGGGCTGCCATCCATGGGGTTACTGAGAGTCGGACACGACTCAGTGACTTCACTTTCACTTTTCACTTTCATGGACTGGAGAGGGAAATGGCAACCCACTCCAGTGTTCTTGCCTGGAGAATCCCAAGGACGGAGGAGCCTGCTGGGCTGCCGTCTATGGGGTCGCAGAGTTGGACACGACTGAAGCAACCTAGCAGCAGCAGCTAATGGCCTCATTTTACCTTAATTACCTCTTTAAAGAACTTGTCTGCAAATATATTCTTGAGGTCCTGGAGAACACATTTAAAAAATAACATTCCCCTGGTGGTTTTTACATGTATTTTCGCAACAGTTGCTAATTTGCAGCTCCTCTTTGGGCCTGGAGAGTCAGATTCAGCTGGAGCTAACGGAATCAAATACACATCCAACGAGAGTTCCCGAAAGTCTGGACTCCAGAACTTCTCTGGAGAGCAACAGGCACTGGGGCCCCTGCTCCTGCAAGCCTGCTGCTGATGCAAAGCGGGGAGTGTTTCCTGGAGAAGGGAGGCCTGGGAGGGGTAAGTGGTGACAGTTTATCTGAAGCTGGCGCTGGGTTCATTAAGAGGCCTGGTGCAGTTTATCTGCTTCTTGTCCACAAGGCTCAGCTTCTCTGCACGCTGAGTCCAGGTCTTGTCACCATC
The DNA here is from genome assembly GCA_006408695.1 of Aepyceros melampus. Classification (NCBI taxonomy): domain Eukaryota; kingdom Metazoa; phylum Chordata; class Mammalia; order Artiodactyla; family Bovidae; genus Aepyceros; species Aepyceros melampus. Next base: position 375,132 of record SJXQ01003278.1, on the reverse strand, counting down.
CCAGTCCTGGTGGCGTCAGGTTGGAAGAGTGTGAAACAGAGCATCCCCCCTCTACCCCACCCCAATCTCCCCTTGTCTCCAACTGTCTGTCCTCAAGGGGTCAGATAGGAGCTGCAATTGTAGGAATAAAGCTTGAAGCCTTAGTCAATACTTTCTGCCCCCAGACAGTAAGGTCCTGGGAGATGATTTGGCTGCTCCAATAAAGAAAAAAGCCCAGACCTCAGCCGAAGGAGGTAGAGAGACAACAGAGACGTGCACTTACCTTTGTCAAAGCCACCTTGCCTTAAATGTAGCGGACACCTGTTTTAAGTGGTCCCACTTGTCCTTGACACATTCTAATAACAGAGAATGGGACACATTTCTGTGTTTCAGAAGAGGAGGTCCAGGAATTGTGAGGCCTCTTTCTTAATGCCCCACAGCAACTCAGTGGTGGAATAAACAATGGAACATATCCTGAGTCCTGGTCTGGCCCTTCCTGGGACTCAGTCCTCTTCTCCACTCAGCTGCCAATATTACAACCATCTTTGAGAGTAAAGATGCTCCAAACCCCACACAGGGTTGTTTGATAGCCAGGGACAATCATCCTGCACTATCCGCTCCCTCTTCCCTGGTTCTCCACGATCATCAGGACAACAGGTGCATCTGTCGGGGCTGAAAAGCCAGTCTGTGAACAGAAAGAAGATCCTTGGCCAGACCCAGTTTCTCCAGTGCAGAGGAAGGTGCTGACCTGTCCAACAACTCCAAACCCTGACCAGCAGGAAGGGGACACCCTCCTAGAGGGCCAGCGCATTATTCAGCTATTTGGAATAGACTCAAAAACTGAGATTATTAACCTCTGGTTCTATCCAAAGAGTACTACCACTGTCAACTATTGGAATCCATGTCCAAAGGGTTATTGACTTTTACCAGGAGCATGGGAGGCAGTAAATGGATTTCTCCAAGTCAAAAGGAAGCAGTTGTTTTTAATGGGAAATCTGCCTCTTCAAAATCCCCAAAGCTGTCAGGAGCCCCATCGTCCCCCTCTCCAAATTCTGCTTCCTTGAGGGACCGATTCACACTTACTCATTGCTCTGTGCTTTCTCTAACCCACCAGCTGGGTTACTCTTTCACCCCAGGTGCAAGTACCAGGGTCGTCACCACGTATAACCAGGCAGCCACGTTCCTAAACACATGTCAGTGGCCACGTAACTCCATACTCTCACACTCAGCTGCCCACAGAGTGTCTCTCAACTACAGCATGGTCATTGAGAGCTTGGGACCTTGGAACGAACTCTCCTATGTTTAAATCTCAGCTCTTTTTACTGGCTGTATACTTAATCTCTCTAAGCCTCTATTTCCTCATATGTTAAATGGATGTAATAAGAGTATTTACCTCTTGGGTTTTAAATGAGATCAAGTGCTTAGTGCAGGGATTGGGCACATAATAAGCACCCCATAAATGTTAATTATTATCGTGAATGCCTCTCTGTCTTTAGGGGCTTCTAGGGAGGAGGCTTTGCACTCTTAACACTGAATTCCATCCTTCCTTCCTGAGTGTTGTCTGTCCCAGTGGGTCTTTCTCTACTTTGTCCCCAGCCTTCACATAACAGGGTCATCCCTGTTGTTCTTTGCCCAGCGGATGTCCTTGCTCTCTTATTCTCCTGGAAGTATAAAAGGGCAGATGGATTATTTAGCTACCTCTTTCCAAAATCTGTAAATAAAGAGCAAAATGCCCTGCCGCCAGATAGGTGGAATCAGGACCCACTTGACCTTCTATTTAAACCCTCAGAAGCCCTGCCCCATCTAGCCCTGTTGCCCTTTGGACTAGGGTGGGGGTCTCGAGAGAGGTATGTATGTGAGGCCTGTAAGCGGCTCTCCCCAGCTCCTCAGAAGCTTGCTTATCAGGGAGTGAAACACCAGCCCTAGCTTGCCATGACAGCAGGAGCTGCCTGAGAAGAGAGGCTGAGATAAATTAAGGATCCTTCATCCCCGTCAGCGTGGGCCAGACAGAAACCAGGTGCAAGGCCGTGAGCCTTCAACTTTTATAAACAATCTTCCATCGCCCACTGCAGCAGCTTGAGCCTGAGATGGGGATTAGAAGAACAGCTTCTGCAGGCCTGGGGCCTCTCAGCTGGACAGCCAGTTAAAGGGCACGTAAGATAACTGGCTGCTGGGAAAGATGCTTGAGGAAACCCAGCCATTCGTCAACAGGGGGTTCGCTTGACCTGGCAGGAGAGAATCTGATATCTAAACAGTTCCCTGCGGCCCTGAAGCGCTCTGAAAGTTCTCCAGCTAAATATTTGATACCACACCAGGTGATAGCCCAGGGCTCTTCTCACCAGTGGGAGAAGGCTGCCGCTAGACAGGAGAGGGAGCCTAGTCAGTACTAGATTCACTGAAGTCAGGCAGGACTTGAGGTGGGGGCATCCCAGCTAGGCTGATTTTGGGGTCCTTTAACCTGGTTAAATGGAATGCTCCAACCAGGGGTAAAGACTTTGCCTACCAAGAGCTGCTTCTCTGGGAATCCACCAAAAGACATGGAACCTAAATATCTTTTGAAGGCAGTTGTCCCCGCTTCCAGTCCTCCACCTGCCTCCTCACTTCTCTGATAGATGTTTTGTTCGCAGGAACTGAAAAAATAGCCATGACCCCTACGCTCAGGTGGTCAACACCAGCTTCATCCACCCGAGATTACAAAACAAAGTGAAGTGCTTGAATCCCCTCAGGGAGGTGGGGAGACTGGCCTGGCTGAGCATGAAAGAACTCTTGTGTTTACAAGTCATATTTATTCAGCAGTGGGGATGAGAAGGTCTACAATCCATGTTCAGAGTTTCTTGTATAATGCTGAGAAGGAAAGCACATTTCAGAGAGAATTGCCTCCAAGAGAAGGATGTTCCCCCTCTGGTTGGAAGGTAAGAAATAAGAGTCAAAAATAAGGCTCTCAGATCAGTCAGGCTCGAGCTCATGTCTCTGCTCCGGTATTTACTCCAGTGGTCACTGTGATCTTGGAAACTTATGTGACCTCTCTGAGTTTCCGTTTCCTTGTCTGCACAGTGGGGATGGTAGTAACTAGTTGTAGGGTGGTTGTGAGCAGGGCTAAACAGTGAGACTTGTGAAGAAAGCACCTACCAGAGTGACACAACACTCAGTAAATGGCAGCTATTAGCAGTAATGAGGTCTCCACCTTTGGAAGAAAACAGAGAGAAAAATGAAAATTACCTAAGAACAGTTTTTTTGGAAAGGGCAGAATTTCAACACAGAACACACTTTCATTCTTTTAAAACCCCCTTCGTATTATAAAAAAATTATAACATATACATAAATAAAAGGATATAATGGACTCCCATGTACCCAAAAATACATAGCCTCACAACTATCAAGGCCAATCTTATATCATCCATACCCCTTACACAGGTATAGTCTGTTTTAAGTAAGCTATTTTGGCCATAAGTGTGGATTAATTTTTTTATAGGAGAGGGAATGTGGGATTTAGAGTCTGAAAACTTGTTCCATCCTTGATTAGTGTTTGACTTTGGGCATGCCACTTAATTCATTGAATGCTCAGTTTCTTCATCTGTAAAATGAAGTTGTTAATAATTAGACCTGCCATACATACTTCAAAGAGCTCTAGCATAGAGGAAATTAGATGTCTATGAAAGGGCCTTGTAAAAGGAAGTCTATGTCAATAGTACTGGTTGTTACAGCTCCGCCTCTCACTGGGGGTGGCACTGAGTATGTGCTCAGCAAACATTTGTTAAGGTTGTGTTAAGTGCCAGGCCAGGTCAGGCCAAAGACCTGCTCTGCAGTCTTAGGCTGCATCCCTGAGCCTAGCTGGTCACCTGCAAATACTGTCACTAAGGCAACAGAGATCACTCAGTGTGTCCCAGCCCTACTCTCGGAGAAGTACATCGCTCAGTATACACATCCTGTTGGACCGAGAGTCATTCTTATACCATATGTCCTTGTTCAATGTCAAGGCCTGGAAAATGTCAAATTATGTCCAATCTCCAGTGCTGTATTTCCATTAAGGATCAGAATGAGAATTACAGAGACAGTGGGTAAGACCTCAGAATTACATGTTGAAAAAAGAAGCTTTTTTTCATGTCAACAACATAACCCAAATCACCCTTCCAAAAGCTATTTGGGGATAGATCTTAGGTCCAGAATTTAAAGCTTCAGTGGGAAATCAGAGGGGGATCCCTGATCCAAAGGGTGACCCTGAAGCTGTTTTGGCTAGAGCTGGAAAGATGCTATTTCTCTCTCATTTTTCTTTCCTTAGAAGAGAATTTCATCTTTGCTCCAACCTCTGCATCCTGGTAGCCCATGAAAACAATATTTTCCTGCTCAGCAGGGCAAAACCTCTTATTTCCTGCTGTCCTTTTCCCATCTCCTAGCTGCACACTGAAGTCCTTGCTGTAGACAGATTTATCCAGTAAGTTATTTTCTCACCACTGAGCCCCAGCTGTTTTGCATCCCTGAAGCATGTCAGGGCCAGAGCAGAAATGAAAGGACTGAGGCAGTTTCAGCTACAAGGGGACCCAGGTCACTAGTTATCAGATTTTTTTAATGAACCTGAGGGCCAGGGACTTGAAAGGAAGGTCAGGGTTCACAGAAGGGTGATGGCAATATGCGTCCAGATTATTAAATACTGAATGTGAAGACATCGATGTTGTTCCAATACTCATTCCCTTCAAGAGCTCAATGCTGCACTGAGCAGTTAGGGCTTCATGACCTGATTGCATGAGCAATCAGCAGTCTCCTGGAAACCTCTGACTTCATGCTGCCAGAGGAGCATGAAGGACATTTGACAACTGGATTATATCCTAAGACTTTGGTTCCTACTCTGACTCTCCAGGTTGGTACTTCTCCTTTCTCCCACAAAGAATTCAAGGTCGAGTTTTCAAAGTGCTTCTAGGAGAAGAATGTGGTATACAGAGGGGAATTCTTGCTTAATAGTCCCCTCTGACCTGTCCCTAATACAACTGTTTCTCTCATTCCCATCCGATTATACCTCTGAGTTTTGGAGATCTTGATTTCTTGGTTCCAACTGCAATGAGGGCTTTCTTAGCATTATGATCCTAAGCATCGCTGAAAGGAACACATTTCTTGATGGGAATCAATCTATATTCATTTCAGTTCAGAATTGTTTTCTTTATGTGCTTCTGGGAGCAAGGTACAACTCAGCCTTCTACAAAGGGATGATGTCCAACTTGACTGGTGGTTGTGGTTAAGCCAGCCATGCAAATATTCCCAGGACGTGTGTTCTCAAGAGATACGGGGAAAGACCGAAAAGGAATATTAAAGTCATTGAGAAATCTCAGGGTCATCTGGTCCAGGCTCCCATCTAAGAATTTTCCTTTCAGATGGCCATATGCTGATACTTTAACACCCCAAGTTATAGGAAGTTGATTAGAAAGTAGAACGGCCTTTTGGACTCTGTAGGAGAGGGAGAGGGTGGGATGGGTTGGCAGAGTGGCAGTGTAACATGTGTGATATCGTGAGTGAAACGAATCGCCAGTCCAGGTTTGATGCAGGATGCTAGATGCTTGGGACTGATACACGGGGATAATCCAGAGAGAGGGTGTGGGGCGGGAGGGGGGAGGTGGGGGTCGGGATTGGGAGTTCATGTACACTCGTGGCTGATCCATGTCGATGTGTAGCAAAACGAATACAGTATTGTAAAGCAAAACAAACTAAAAAATTAAAATTAATTAAAAAAAAAAAGTCCAGTTCAAATTTGGACAGCTTTTATTGTCAAAAAGTTCTTCCTAATCTCACTCATAAGAGCTAAACAGAATAAATGGAAGCCCTTTCAAGAACTCCATGTGATATTCTTTCAGATGTTTGAAAATGTCTGTAATATCTGCTCTAAGTCTTTTCTACTCAAGCTAAGCATTTTCATTTACTTCCACAGTGCCCTATACAGGAAAAGAACAATAAACTGATAGTGAAAAGACCTGGGTTCATGTCCTGGCCCCACCAATTTTCGTCTATGTAGCCTTAAGAAAGTCAAGGAACCTCTCAGAAGTTCACCATCTTCCTCTGTAAAATGAAGACTAAATATGTATACTTTACCTACTGTTCTGAGGATCAAATAAGATAACATAACACCACAGAAATGCAAAGGATCATAAGAGGCTACTGCCAACAATTATATGCCAACAAATTGGATAACCTTGAAGAAGTGGATAAATTCCTAGAAACATACAACCAAGCAAGACTGAATATTGAAGAAAGAGAAAATGTAAACAGACCAGTAATGAGTCAGGAGATTGAATCAGTAATCAAGAATCCCTAATAAAGAAAAGCCGAGGACCAGTTGGCTTCACTGGTAAATCTACCAAACATTTAAAGAAGAACTAACATCAATCCTTCTCAAATGTTTCTAAAAAATTAAAGAGGAGAGAACACTTTCAAACTCATTTTACAAGGCCAGCATTACCCTGATACCAAGGCCAAGAAAAGAAAGTTATAGCCAATATCCTTCATGAACATAGATGCAAGAACCCTCAACAAAATACTAGCAGATGAATTCAACAGCACATTAAAAGGATCAAACACTATGATCAAGTAGGATTTATCTCTGCAAGCATGAGTCAACATATGCAAGTTAATAAATGTGATGTTCTGCATTAACATAATAAAGGATAAAAACCATATAATCACCTTAATAGATGCAGAAAAGGCATTTAACAAAATTCAAAATCCTCTCATGATTCAAAACTCTCCACAAATTAAGTATAGAGCAAAGTACCTCAACATAAGAAGGCCACCTATGACAAACCCACTAACATCACACTCAGTGATGAAAAGTTGACAACTTTTCCCCTAAGGTCAAAAACATGACAAAGATACCCACTCTCGTAACTGCTATTCAGCATTACACTGGAAGACCTAGTTGGAGCGTTAGGCAAGAAAAATAAATAAAAGGCATCCACATCAGAAAAGAAGTTAAATTCTAATTGTAGTTGACAGGAACTTATATACAGAAATACCTAAAGACACCACTAAAACACTATTAGTACTAATGAAAGAATTCAGTATAGTTGCAGGGTATAAAATTAACATACAAAAATCAGTTTCATTTCTATACTCTAACAGTGAACTATCAGAAAGGAAATTAAGAAAACAGTCCAATTTATAATAGCACCAGAAAGAATTAAATACAAGGAGGTGAAATATTCGTACACTGAAAACTATCAGACACCGATGAGATAAATTGAAACAGATGCCAATAAATGGAAAGATATCTCATATTCATGAATTAGAAGAATTAATACTGTTAAAATGTTCATACTACCCAAAATGATCTACAGATTCAATGCAGCCCATCAAAATTTCAATGACATTTTCACAGAAATATAAAAAAATCCTAAAATTCATATAGAACCACAAAAAACCCTGACTAGTCAAGGCAATCTTGAGAAAGAAGAACAAACCTGGAGACATAACACTTTCTGACTTCAAACTACACTGTAAGGCTATAGTAATCAGAACAGTATAAAACTGTTTTACTGGCATAAAAACAGACACACAGACCAATGGAACAGAATACAGAGCCCAGAAATAAATCCACACATATATGGCCAACTAATCTTTGACAAGAGCATCAAGAATATATAACTGTATATAAGAAAAGGATAATCTCTTCAATAAATAGAGTTGGGGAAATTGGATATCCACATGCAACGGAATGCATTGGGCCCTATCTTACACATATGCAAAAAATAATTCAAAATGGATTAGATTTCAACGTAAAACCTGAGGGATTTCCCTGGCAGTCCAGTGGTTAAGACTCCACACTTCCTCTGCAGGAGGTATGGATTTGATCCCTGGCAGCAGCAGCAGGAAACTAAGATTTTGCATGCCATGCAGCGCAGCCAAAAATAAAATAAAAGTAAAACTTGAAACCATATAACTCCTAGAAAAAACACAGGGGGAAAACTCCTTGACATTGGTTTTGGCAATAATTTTTTGGGTATAACACCAAAAGCACAGGCAACAGAAGCGAAAATAAATAAATGGGACTATGTCAAAGTAAAAACAAGCAAAGTAACATACAGCAAAGTGAACCATCAACAAAATGAAAAGGCAACCTATGGACTGAGAGAAGATATTTGCAAACCATATATCTGATTAGAAGTTAATATCCAAAACACAAAAAGAACTCACAGCAAAAAAATAAAAATAACTGGATTAAAAGGACTTGAGATGACATTTTTTCAAAGAAGGCATACAAATGGCCAACGGGTATGTGAAAAGGTGCTGCTGCTGCTGCTGCTGCTGCTAAATCACGTCAGTCGTGTCCGACTCTGTGCAACCCCATAGACGGCCGCCCACCAGGCTCTGCCGTCCCTGGGATTCTCCAGGCAAGAACACTGGAGGGGGTTGCCATTTCCTTCTCCAATGCATGAAAGTGGAAAGTGAAAGTGAAGTCACTGAGTCGTGTCCAACTCTCAGCGACCCCATGGACTACAGCCCACCAGGCTCGTCTGTCCATGGGATTTTCCAGGCAAGAGTACTGGAGTGGGGTGCCATTGCCTTCTCCGGAAAAGGTGCTAAACATCACTAATCATCAGAGAAATGTAAGTCAAAACCACAGAGAAATATCACCTCACATCGATTAAGAGGGCTAAACTGGCTGCTATTAAAAAGATAAATAGTATTGGTGAAGATGTGGACAAGGGAACCCTTGTACACTGCTGATGGGAATGTCAACTTGGACAACCATTATGGGAAAAAGTAATGAGGTTTTTCAAAAAAACAGAACCGCTGTATGATCCAGCAATCCCACTTCTGGGTATACACCCAGAGGAAATGGAATCAGTATGTTGAAGAGATGTCTTCATCCGCATGTTTGTTGCAGTGTTATTTACAATAGCCAAGATATGGAAACAGCCTGGGAATTCCCTAGGGGTCCAGTGGTTAGGACTCCATGCTTTCACTGCCAGATATGGATGCACTGACAGACGAATGGAGAAAGAAAGTGTGACACACACAGGAATATTCTTCAGCCATTAAGAGAGATTGTGCCATTTGCAACAACATGGATGAATCTGAAGGACATTATGCTAAGTGAAATAAACCAGACACAGAAAGACAAATGCTATGTGATCTCACATATATGTGGAATCTAAAAAAGTTGAACTCATAGAAACAAACAGTAGAATGGTGGTTGCTAAGCACTAAGATATAGAGGCTATGGGGAGATATTGGTCAAAAGGTACAAACTTTTGGTCACAAGATGAATCAGTTCAGGGAAACTAGTATGTATCATCGTGTTCTTGTTGTTGCTGAGTCGCTAAGTCATGTCCGACTCTTTGTGACCCCATGGACTGCGGCACACCAGGCTCCCCTGTCCTTCACCATCTCCTGAAGTTTGTTCACATTCATGTCCATCGAGTCAGTGATGCTATCTAACCACCTCATCTTCTGCTGCTCCTTCTCCTTTTGCCTTCAGTCTTTCCCAGCATCAGAGTCCTTTCCAATAAGTCAGCTCTTCACATCAGGTGGCCAAAGTATTGGAGCTTCAGCTTCAGCATCAGTCCTTTCAATATATATTCAGGATTGATTTCCTATAGGATTGATTGGTTTGATCTCTTTGCAGTCCTAAGGACTCCCAAGAGTCTTCTCCAATACCACAACTTGAAAGCATCAATTCTTCTGCACTCAGCCTTCTTTATGCTCCAGCTCTCACATCCATACATGACTACTGGAAAAACCGTAGCTTTGACTATATGGAAATGGGAATACTAGACCACCTTACCTGTCTCCTGAGAAAAATGTGTGGGGTCAAGAAGCAGCAGTTAGAATGGGACATTGAACAGCTGAGTGGTTTAAAATTGGGAAAGGAGTATGACAAGGCTGTATATTGTCATTTTGCTTATTTAACTAATATGCAGAGTGTGCATGAGTGAATGTGTGCTTAATTGCTTCAGTGGTGTTCAACTCTGCAATTCTTTGTAGTCTGCAGGCTCCTCTGTTAGAGAAAGCAACGGCACCCTACTCCAGTACTCTTGCCTGGAAAATCCATGGACGGAGGAGCCTGGTCGGCTGTAGTCCATGGGGTTGCTGAGTCGGACACGATTGAGTGACTTCACTTTCACTTTTCACTTTCATGCATTGAAGATGAAAATGGCAACCCCCTCCAGTGTTCTTGCCTGGAGAATCCCAAGGACAGGGAAGCCTTGCGGGCTGCCATCTATGGGGTCGCACAGAGTCGAACACAACTGAAGCGAATTAGCAGCAGCAGCAGCAGCAGCAAGCTCCTCTATCCATGGGATTCTCCAGGCAAGAATACTGGAGTAGGTTGCCATGTCCACCTTCAGGGGAACTTTCCAACTCAGGGATTGAACTCACATCTCCTGCACCTTCTGCATTGCAGGCAGATCCTTTGCCCACTGAGCCACCTGGGAAACCCTTACATGCAGAGTATATCCTGCAAAATGTCTGGCTGGATGAATCACAAGCTGGAACTAAGATTGTCAGGGGAAATATCAACAACCTCATATATGCAGATGATACCACCCTAATGGCAGAAAGTGAAGAAGAACCAAAGAGTCTCTTGATGTGGGAAAGAAGAGAGTAAAAAAGCTGACTTGAAACTCAACACTAAAAAAAACCCTAAGATCATGGCATCCAGTCCCATCACTTCATGGCAAAGTGGAAGCAGTGACAGATTTTATTTCCTTGGGCTCCAAAATTACTGCAGATGGTGACTGCCCCCATAAAATTAAAAGATAGTTACTCCTTGGAAAGAAAGCTATGACAAACCTTGACTGCATATTAAAAAGCAGAGATATAAATTTGCCAACAAAGGTCCATCAGTTCAGTTCAGTTCAGTTGCTCAGCCGTGTCTGACTCTTTGAGACCCCATGAATCGCAGCACGCCAGGCCTCCCTGTCCATCACCATCTCCTGGAGTTCACTCAAACTCACGTCCATCGAGTCTGAGATGCCATCCAGCCATCTCATCCTCTGTCGTCCCCTTTTCCCCTGCCCCCAATCCCTCCTAGCATCAGTCTTTTCCAATGAGTCAACTCTTCGCATGAGATGGCCAAAGTACTGGAGTTTCAGCTTTAGCATCATTCCTTCCAAAGAACACGCAGGGCTGATCTCCTTCAGAATGGACTGGTTGGATCTCCTTACAGTCCAAGGGATTCTCAAGAGTCTTCTCCACCACCACAGTTCAAAAGCATCAATTCTTCGGCACTCAGCTTTCTTCACAGTCCAACTCTCACATCCATACATGACCACTGGAAAAACCATAGCCTTGACTAAATGGACCTTTGTTGGCAAAGTAATGTCTCTGCTTTTTAATATGCTATCTAGGTTGGTCATAACTTTTCTTCCAAGGAGTAAGCGTCTTTTAATTTCATGGCTGCAGTCACCATCTGCAGTGATTTTGGAGCCCCAAAAGATAGTCTGACACTGTTTCCACTGTTTCCCCATCTATTGCCCATGAAGTGATGGGACCAGATGCCATGATCTTTGTTTTCTGAATGTTGAGCTTTAAGCCAACTTTTTCACTCTCCTCTTTCACTTTCATCGAGAGGCTTTTTAGTTCCTCTTCACTTTCTTATATATTTGGTATTTGCTGAATGAGTAAACACTAAGTGTTCTCACAAAACAAAAGCAAAGAAAAGTATGTGAGGTGATGGACGTATTAATTAACTTGATTGTGGTAATAATTTCACAATGTATATGTATATTAAATCATTACATTGTACTTTTTAAAAAATCACATTGTACAACCTAAATACATACAAGTTTTGTCAATCATACCTCAATAAAGCTGGGTGGAATGAAATAATATATATCTACATTATTTGATGATTGTAAAATATTACACACATGATTTTTCTTCATCATCACTTTTCTCCATTCCTGGTGATTTCCTCTGACCTCTCTAGTTCAGAGTGTTCAGCTAAATATAACACCTGCTAGTTCAATAGGAGTTTATGAGCCACTGTTCTAGGCACTACGAAAATAAAGACGAACAAAGTGGTCTTTGTCTTAAGGTAATCAGAGGGCTATAACACACTAGATTAAAAGCCATAATAGAGGCTCCTGTAGAGAATACTCTAGGAATGCAGTTGCAAAATTTCAAGTTCAGATGGAGTGGAAGAAACGACAACGGGGCTGAGTATTAGAGGATGCATAAGCATTATCCAAACAGAAGAAGGTAGGAGGACATTCTAGGTAGAGATAAAACATGCAAAGACATGAAGTTTAGACAGAACAAAGATATTTTAAATTCAAAAAATCAGTGTTTCATCAAAGGACATAATCAGTAGAGTGAAAGGCAATCCACAGAATGGAAGAAAATATTTACAAATCTTATATCTGAGAAGGGGTTAATATCCAGAATGTATAAAGAATTCTTACAATTCAACAACAAAAAAATAAACAACTCTATTTATTACAAATAGGCAGAGGACTTGAATAGACATTTCTCTAAAGAAAATATACAAATGGCCAATAAGCACATGAAGGGATGTTCAGCATCACTAATCATTAAGGAAAAGTAATTTAAACCACAATGAGAAACAACATCACATCCATTAGAATAGCTACCATCAAAGAAAAAGAGAAAGAAAGAAAAGAAAAGACGCATTGGTGAGGATGTAAAGAAATGAAAACCCTTGCTCATTGTTGGTAAGAAGTGAGCAGCTGCTGGGGAAAGCAGTATAAAGGTTCCCCTCAAAATTATATAAATTATCATACAACCCAGCAATTCCACTTCTGGGTATGTACTCTAAAGAATTCAAATAAAGGCTTCAAAAGATACTTATGCACTCATGTTCATAGCAGCACTATTCAAAATAGCATAAAGGTAGAAGCAACTCAAGTGTCCATCAACAGGTGAATGAATAAATATGATATAAACACACAATGGAATATAATTCAGCCTTAAAAAGGATGGAAAAGCTATATTTCCCACACTACAACATGGATGAATTTTGAGGACATTATGCTAAGTGAAATAAGCCAGTCATAAAAATGACAAACATTGTATGATTTTACTTACATGAAATACCAGAGTAGTCAAATTCATAGAGATAGACAATGGGACGGTGGTTATCATGGGCTGGGGAAACAGGGAACGAGGAGTGATTATTTAATGGATACAGAGTTTCAGTTTTTCAAGATGAAAAGAGTTCTAGAACTGTTTGCACCAAAGTGAATGTGCTTAACACTTGTGCTCTATACACTTAAAAATTATTAAAATTGTAAATTTTATGTGTATTATGTGTATTTATGTGTATTATACCACAATTTTTTGCAAAAGATAGTTTGGGAAAGTTAAAGGAGTTTGTAAGGACTGGGTATTATTGCTAACTTTTTAAGGTGTGACAATTGTTTATATAGGACAATATTTTTTATTCTTAGGATATGCATACTAAAAAATTTAAGGGAGAAGTGCAACCTATTTTGAAATTCATGGATGGAAAAATAGATGAATAAATAAAAAGTTATATAAAACCAACCTGACAAAATGATAACCGCTGGATTCTGGTAGATATACAGTGTTCATTGTACTATTCTTTCAAAATTTTCTCAATATTTGAAAATTTGTATAATAAAATTCTAGGGAAAAAACCTTCTTAATTGCTTTATGAAGGTGGAAATAATGGCCAAGTCATCACACATGCAGAAAATAGTTAGATGTTTCAATAGGAGTTAACTCTGGGTATGACTGCCCCAAGAAAGTCAACAAAACAAAAAATAATCACAAATTGTATTAACAGAAATATAGTACTCATAGTGTGACTCTGGGCAAGCATTTACCCTCTACAAGTCTCAGGTTCATCATGTACAAAATAGGAAAAGAATTAAATGAGACACTGTGTGTTAAGAGCTTGAAACATGAGTGAATATTCAACAGGTCTCCATAAGTAGCTGGTAGGATTGCAAGAATAAGGAAAATGCTACAGTCCTAATGGACTTCTGTGCTGGTGGCGTTATGCAGAACAGTGTATACTCTGCGCCTGGTGTGGTCAAAGCATATTCCTCTGGTTTCTTGCGTGATATTGTCATGTCATATAATGAGCTGCTGAAGATAATAGGGTTTCACCTGGAGTGGGAAAAACTGAGGTAGGGAAGGCATTATGACTGTCTTCTGATAGCTAAAGGATTAAGCCCTAGGAGCAAAGAGAGAAAATTCATTAAAACAAATCTCATGTTAAATAAGGTTTGAAGAGAAAACTAACTGTGTCAAGAAGTTGTTAGCTCTCTGACTCTGGTGATGGGTGAGTTCCAATCAGAGGCTGGACAACCACTTGATGAAAACATTGTCATAAAAATGAGATTGGGCCAAATAATCTTCATGGTCTGTTCCAATTCCGGGAGTCTAAGATGCTCTTAAAACATAGCACCTGGAACTGAATGATGCCTTAGAGGTGAGTTAGTGAGACAAATACCCTCCTTACTAAAGTTATTGTTACTTAAATCTTGGAAGATATCTATGTTATGTGAAGAAGAGAGAAAACTCAAAATTAAGTATATTTGTTATATCTCTCTGTTGTTAATATTATGTCACCTATGCCAAATGTTCAATCTACTCTTCTTTACTCTTGTATTCATTCACTTATCTTTTCAGTATTTCATATTTATTTACAAGATATGTCTTTCCCCCCAAGGTATTAAGGATACAAAAAATGAACAGACATAACAATAAGAAACTCATGCAACGTAAGGGCCCAGTGGTGGAATTAAGTGGTGCAGAGCAGATAAGGACAGAGATTCACTCTGGCTACGGATGGTGGGAAGTCTTCCTTGAAATATTTGAGCTGCGTCTTGGAAGACAAATGAGGTTTTCCAGATGTAGAATGAGTAGAAAATCATTCAGGCCAATGGAAGAGCTTATTAGAAGTCAAAATAGAAAAGAGTATCATGTTTTGGAGGGAAATGTAACCAGGTAAGACCTGGTAAGGTCTCAAAGATATATAAAAGGCCAAGAACATTAGGAATATGTATCACAATTCTAAAAGGAAAAAGACTTAAACACCCAGCTTTCTCTTTCTTCTCTTCTTCTCATTTTTTGAGATCCCCTCTAAAACCCAGTATGTTTTCATTCTTTAACTGGTGACCTCATATTTTCACAATGTAAGTTTTAAGAATTTTCTTGCCTCCCAGGTATCCTTATATTTTAAGGGAATTTGAAGCTGTAGGAATCCAGAATTAGTCTCTTCCTGGTAGTACATTTCAGATTATTAATTCCTCAGAATACACCCCACCTCCTCCTTATTCCTTTTGTTTGGCTTGTCTTGGATTTCCCATCAGAACCCTCTCTGCAAGCTTGTCATGTGTGGAGCACTCTTAGATTCCTTTAATGTTGTCTACAATTAATTGAAACTCCTCTTCCCTCCATTTCTTTGGCTAACAAGCAGTGCTGATGATGGGAAAGATGAAAGTGAGAGCTGAAGAGGCTCATGAAGCCTTAACTTGACCTATAAAAGAACTCTAGCATGATCCTTGAGAAACCTGTATGCAGGTTAAGAAGCAAAAGTTAGAAGCGGACATGGAACAGTGGACTGGTTCAAAATCAGGGCAGCACTTATGTCAAGACTGTACATTGTCACCCTGCTTATTTAACTTACATGAAGAGTACATCAAGCAAAATGACGGGCTGGATGAAGCACAAGCTGGAATCAAGATTGCCTGACAAAATATCAATAACTTTGGATATGCAGATGACACCACCCTTAAGGCAGAAAGCAAGTAGGAACTAAACAGCCTCTTGATGAAGGTGAAAGAGGAAAATGAAAAAGCTGGCTTAAAACTCAACATTCAGAAAATGAAGATCATGGCATCCAGTCCCATCACTTCATGGCAAATAGATGAGGAAACAGTGGAAACAGTGACAGACTTTATTTTTCTGGGCTCCAAAATCACTGCAGATGGTGATTGCAGCCATGAAATTAAAAGATGCTTCCTTCTTGGAAGAAAAGCTATGACCAATCTAGACAACATGATAAAAACCAGAGATATTACTTTGCTATTGATGCTTTTGAACTGTGGTGTTGGAGAAGACTCTTGAGAGTCCCTGGGACTGAAGGGAGATCCAACCAGTCCATCCTAAAGGAGATCAGTCCTGAGTGTCATCAGAGGGACTGATGTTGAAGCTGAAACTCCAATACTTTGGCCACCTGATGCAAAGAGCTGACTCATTGGAAAAGACCCTGATGCTGGGAAAGATTGAGGGCGGGAAGAGAAGGGGATGACGGAGGATGAGATGGTTGGATGGCATCACCGACTTGATGGACATGTGTTTCGGTAAACTCTAGGAGTTGGTAATGGACAAGGAGGCCCAGCGTGCTGCAGTCCACGGGGTCACAAAGAGTCGGACACGACTGAGCGACTGAGCAACAGTCATGATCCCAATATGGGTTCAGTCAGTTCCATCCCTCGGTCCGATTCTCTGTGACCCCATGGACTGCAGCACGCCGGGCCTCCCTGTCCTTCAACATCTCCCAGAGCCTGCTCAAACTCTTGTCCATAGAGTCAGTGATGCCATCCAACCATCTCATCCTCCGTCATCCCCTTCTCCTCCCGCCCTCAATCTTTCCCAGCATCAGGGTCTTTTCCAATGAGTCAGCTCTTTGCATCAGGTGGCCAAAGTATTGGAGTTTCAGCTTCAACATCAGTCCCTCCGATGAACACTCAGGACTGATCTCCTTTAGGATGGACTGGTTGGATCTCCCTGCAGTCCCAGTGACTCTCAAGAGTCTTCTCTAACACCACAGTTCAAAAGCATCAATTCTTCGGCACTCAGCTTTCTTTATAGTCCAATTCTCACATCCATACATGACTCCTGGAAAAAACAAAGCTTTGACTAGATGGACCTTTGTTGGCAAAGTAGTGTCTCTGCTTTTTAATACGCTGTCTAGGTTGGTCATAACTTTTCTTCCAAGGAGGAAGCATCTTTTAATTTCATGGCTGCAATCACCATCTGCAGTGATTTTGGAGCCTAGAAAAATTAAGTCTGACACTGTTTCCACTGTTTCCCCATCTATTTGCCATGAAGGGATGGGACCAGATGCCATGATCTTCGTTTTCTGAATGTTGAGTTTTAACCCAACTTTTTCACTCTCCTCTTTCACTGTCATCAAGAGGGTCTTTAGTCTTCTTCACTTTCTGCCATAAGGGTGGACCATCTGCATATCTGAGGTTATTGATATTTCTCCCAGCAATCTTGATTCCAGCTTGTGTTTCTTCCAGTCGAGTGTTTCTCATGATGTTTTCTGCATATAAGTTAAATAAGCAAGGTGACAATATACAGCCTTGACATTCTCCTTTCCCTATTTGGAACCGGTCTTTTGTTCCATGTCCAGTTCTAACTATTGCTTCCTGACATGCATATAGATTTCTCAAGAGGCAGGTCAGGCATTCTGGTATTCCCATCTCTTTTAAGAATTTTCCACAGTTTGTGGTGATCCACACAGTCAAAGGCTTTGGAATAGTCAATAAAGCAGAAGTAGACGTTTTTCTGGAATGCTCTTGCTTTTTCAATGAACCATCGGATGATGGCACTTTGATCTTTGGTTCCTCTGCCTGTTCTAAATCCAGCTTGAACATCTGAAAGTTCATGGTTCATGTACTGTTGAAGCCTGACTTGGAGAATTTTGAGCATTACTTTACTAGCGTGTGAGATGAGTGCAATTGTGCGGTAGTTTGAGCATTCTTTGGCATTGCCTTTCTTTGGGATTGGAATGAAAAGTGACCTTTTCCAATCCTGGAGGCACTGCTGAGTTGTCCAAATTTGCTGGCATACTGGGTGCAGCATTTTCACAGCATCATCTTTTAGGATTTGAAATAGCTCAACTGGAATTCCATCACTTCTACTAGCTTTGTTCCTAGTGATGCTTTCTAAGGCCCACTTGACTTTGTATTCCAGGATGCCTGGCTCTAGGTGAATGATCACACCATCATGATTATCTGAGTCGTGATGTTCTTTTTTGTATAGTTCTTCTGTGTATTCTTGCCACCTCTTCTTATATCTTCTGCTTCTGTTAGGTCCATACCATTTCTGTCCTTTATTAAGCCCATCTCTGCATGAAATGTTCCCTTAGTATCTCTGATTTTCTTGAAGAGATCTCTAGTCCTTCCCATTCTATCCTTTTCCTCTATTTCTTTGCACTGATCATTAGGAAGGCTTTCTTATCTCTCCTTGCTACTCTTTGGAACTCTGCATTCCAATGGGTTATTCATTTTTAATCCTGTTTTCGTCTCTAGTAGTTTTAATAAAGAACTGCTGAGAGAAAGAAAGAACTGTAATTCCCCTATCACTACTATTTAATGATTTCAGCAAAAATTGATACTCCCTTTGGTCAAGGGGTTGAGTATGACTATCTGCAAAGAAGATAAAATATGGCGTGCCTGCTCGCTGTCTCAGCCCACGCCGCCGCCGCCGCCGCTGCTTAGGGCCCGGCTTTGCTCCTCTTGCTTCTCCGCCTCTGGCCTGTGCGCTGCCCGGCCGGCCGCCATGGCAAACGTGGCCGACAGGAAACTGTACGTCCAGGGCGTCTCGCGTGGCGCTAGGGAGAATGAACTGAAGAAGGCATATAGAAAGTTAGACAAAGAATACCATCCTGATAAGAATCCAAATGCTGGTGTCAAATTCAAAGAAATAAGTTTTTCATATGCTGCTGCTGCGAAGTCGCTTCAGTCGTGTCCGACTCTGTGCGACCCCATAGACGGCAGCCCACCAGGCTCCCCCGTCCCTGGGATTCTCCAGGCAAGAACACTGGAGGGGGTTGCCATTTCCTTCTCCAGTGCATGAAAGTGAAAAGTCAAAGTGAAGTCGCTCAGTCGTGTCCGACTCTTAGCGACCCCATGGACTGCAGCCTTCCAGGCTCCTTCGTCCATGGGATTTTCCAGGCAAGGGTGCTGGATTGAGGTGCCATGAGAAGCGGGAACTATATGACAGATATGGAGAACAAAGCCTTCTGGAAGGTGGCGGTGGAAGTGGTGGCATGGGTATTTTCTCTCACATTTTTGGTGGAGGCTTATTTGGCTTCATGGTCAATCAGAGTAGAAGTCGAAATGGCAGAAGAAGAGGAGAAGACATGATGCATCTGCTCAAAGTATTTTTAGGAGACCTGTGTAATGGCAAGACAACCAAACTACACCTTAGCAAGAAGGCACTCTGCGGTGCAGCTGGCAAGGAAGAGTGTGGAGCTGTTCAGAAGGGTAGTGCTGGTCGGTGTCCAGGCGTGCACATCATGATCAAACAGCTGGCTCCAGGAGTGGGTACGGCAGATGCAGTCTGTGTGTTCGGACTGTAATGGAGAAGGAGAGGTGATTAATGAAAAGGACCGCTGCGAAAAATGTGAAGGGAAGAAGGTGATTAAAGAAGTCAAGATTCTTGAAGTCCACATAGACAAAGGCATGAAACATGGACAGAGAATTTACATTTACTGGGGAAGCAGAGCAGGTCCCAGGAGTGGACCCAGGAGATGTTGTTCTTTTGCTACAAGAAAAAGAACATGAGGTGTTCCAGAGAGATGGGAATGATTTGCACATGACATATAAGATAGGACTTGTTGAAGCTCTGTGTGGATTTCAGTTCACATTTAAGCACCTTGATGGACATCAGATTGTGGTAAAATAACCCCCTGGCAAAGTAATCAAACCAGGATGTGTTCTTACAGTTCAAGGTGAAGGAATGCCACAATATCATAATCCCTTTGAAAAAGGTGATCTTTACGTAAAGTTTGATGTGCAGTTTCCTGAAAACAACTGGATCGACCTAGACAAGCTTTCTGAATTAGAAGATCTTCTACCATCTAGACCAGAAGTACCAAATATTATTGGAGACACAGAGGAGGTAGAGCTTCAAGAATTTGATGGCACTCAGGATTCAGGAGGTGGTCAGAGGCATGACGCCTATAATGATAGCTCTGATGAAGGAAGCAGTAGCCATCATGGACCAGGAGCGCAATGTGCCCATCAGTAAACTCTGCAAACAAATTGCACAGGTGGATTTTCTTTCCACATTGGTCTGGTTTCTTTTCCACAATCCAGCTGGAGCATCTGGTCAACCCAGATGAACTGATGGACATCCGTTGGTCTATGTGTAACTTTTTAAATTGGTATAGATCTACAGAGTATATAATTTAACCGCAAAGCTTTACATCTTCATCTCGACTGTTCTATAGCAGAATAAAACACTTGAAACAGACTCCCTTCACACATGGGTTATAAACTTCAGTCCTGATATCTGTGCTTGATTTTTATCAGTTTTGTGTAGATTTTGTGTTTCATATTTTAAATTCAAATCCCACATTGTGAAGTTTTTATACAGTTTGTCCTGAAGCTTTGTGTTTGGCTGCACCTGCATGCTGCTACTGCTGCTGCCGCTGCTAAGTCGCTTCAGTCGTGTCCGACTCTGTGTGACCCCACAGACGGCAGCCCACCAGGCTCCACTGTCCCTGGGATTCTCCAGGCAAGAACACTGGAATGGGTTGCCATTGCCTTCTCCAATGCATAAGCTGCTACAAAATAGAATAAAGAATTTCATAGGCTGTATCTATCATTAAGATGCATGGAAAAATGGGCTTTTCACACAATGGGTTTGGAGCTGACTGGGAACAATGGAAACAATATCATTAGCTGAGCTGTGGTTGTAAAGTTTTGGGCAGGTGTGTGTTTCTTTTTCTTTCTTTTTTTGTACCATCTTGTGAAAGGTTTCTGGAACTGAATAATAAAAAGCAGTTGGTGTTTATTTAAAAAAGAAAAAATATGTATGGCGTGCTTGGAGTCCCTTAGCTTGTGAAATTACCAAGACTGATTATTTCAGCATGGTTGTCTCCAGGCCAGCTTCAACACAAGAAAAAAGGACTGGTAAGATGCCTTCCCCTGAACAGTTTAATTTGTTTGACACATCTTCTTGGTAAAAGCTCAGGTGAAGGGATATTGAAGCCGGACGAGGGCTGGGATCTCTAAATATGTTGAAAATGTTATCTGTTCTTTCTCAAATATGTCTCTCCCCTTCAGGTATTTGCTCTGTGATAGCTTTTTCCCTTGGCAGCCGTTGAGTCTCTGTGCCTTGTATTTCAAAACTGATAAGGAAAGGCGAGACCCTCCTGTGTTGTGGGGCACCTGGGAAAGAGAGGCCATATGTAACTAGGGCTGCATAGCCTCACAGCCAGTGCTCGCCCACCTCCCCCTTGTTGGGCAAGCCTCACTTGGCTAGACAGCAGAAGGTAACGAGAAGGAGAAAATAAATGGGCTTTCTCTGAAGGACTCACACATGCACTCTCTACTGATCTCCTTATCTGCACACTTGGCAAATTCTTTACAACATCTGATCAAGGAAGGGCTTTTTTTGATGTTTCTGCATGTTCTAGATTTACTGCCCTGCTGCTGGGATATGGTGAGATGCCTTTATCAGGAGCCTCTTCAGAGCCTTTTCCAGATGGCTTGCAAAGTCTGTGTATTTTTAAATAAACATCAAACTAGTCCTGGAATGTGGCTTCTCTGGGGCTAAAGCAACCTTTGCATAAAGCAGGAGAGTAGATGCCAGACCCTAATCCAACTGTGTCCCTTCTCTCTCCCCTTCCTGTCTCACCCTAGACTTCCCATCATGTTAATTCTGCTGTCAGAACCACTCCGTTAGTCCCCAGGATCAGGACTGAGCTACAGGAAGGGAAGCTCCTCATGGCCTCCAGGCTTCTGCCTTTCTAGCTGCCTTGAGCCTAACTCTGTTGGCCAGTGCTGGGAGGCTCACAGGTGGAAGGAGTTGGAGATTTTTGATCTGCTTATTACTCAAAGGCTTCAAAGCTCTGATCTATATGTCTACCATGATCAGAATCTCCAATAGAGTGGGGGAGGGGGCAGGAGAGGTGTAGGGGGAGGCTGATTCATGTGAAAGCAGACACCTGGGCAAAAAAGCTGAAAACCCCCACTTCTTATCCATCCCTGTATCACAACTCCCAGTACCTAGGAAGTCATAACATTTGCATACCCATCATAATGGGTTCTCAATGAGAATCTCTTCCCAAATTCATGTTAATAGCCCCCTTCCCATTGTCCTCAGGCTTGCAGTAATATGCCAAACCTGAACCCTTCAACATCAAGGTCAATTACATTCAAAGTGCCTACATATTTCCAAACTTGGAGATCGACACCCCTCCAAGTGGAAGATTCCTGAAACAAAACCTCCCATAATGGACAAGCCCTAGACCATAGGGGTTTTCACAGAATCCAGGAGTCAACCAATATGCGACTTGGCTCTATTTGCAGGAAGTCTTGATCTTTAAGGGTTATAACCACACATATATATGCACACACACACACACTCCCTAGTTAAACCTGGTCATCTTGAATATTGGGGTAGTCTGCTTGATTTCTCTTCTTCTACAGAAAAAAAGCAGTGTTTCAGACTCTATAAACAACAACTGGTGGTCTGAGAGCTAAGGCAGGGTTAAGAGTAGGATGCGGTAGAAGACAGGCTGACATCCTAAATGTATTGCATCCAGATATGTGGACTTACATATAAATTCTAGAGGGTCAGAAGCAGAAAAAGGAAATGATATGTTGCTTTTCAGATATGTGATCTTGGGTACATTACTCATTTTCTCTGAGCCTTGGGCTCTTCATATGTGAGAACAATGATCATACTAACCTCCCAGAGATGTGATGAGACATAAAGGCTAATAGCCAAGTGTTATATAAATGTCAATAACAACAACAATGATAACAAAAATAATAACAGCTGCCACCAAGAAGGAAAGTAGGGAAAAGCATTGCGAAAGAAGTAGCGTTACCTGGACAGCAGAGCTGGAGAAGCTGCCTTAGGCCCGGTAAATATGCACTTCCTTCTCTTGAGATAAGACGGCTGCTCCTTCTCACCTTCCACATTGTTTCTCTACTCTAATGCTCCTTTCTCTTCTCACAAATTACACAGACTCAGCTCAGCAAATGTTTGTTCCCCATAATGGCTACCAATCTGGCCACTTCCTCACCAAACTTGGGGATTTGTGTGGATCATAGTATCAGTGACTAATGCAGCCCTAAAGGTCAAGTAGATGGACACAGTTTGAAAGAGAGAAAGGATTCTTCCCATTTCTCACCAGCCTGCTCCATTGTCTTTCCCTGCTCAAGCTATTCTATCTGTACCAACAGAAATATAGTGCCTAGATCGAGGGATATAAATTTCCACTCTACTTAGACTTGGTCTAATCACACTTTATATTTTCTGTTCAATTCTAGACACTTTGTTTTGTAGAAAATATTAACTAAAGAAGAAAGAAAGGATGAGGAAAGATCTGGAAATCAGGTCTTAGGAGAAACAAATTAAGGAACTGGAAATGTATGTTACTCGAGGGGTATACATGACAGCTCCCTTCAAATATTTGGAGATGTAGCCTGTGGAAAAGCAATTAAGAGCTGTGGGTTGCCTCCAGAAGGCAGCAAAGGAGTAAGCTCAATGCATGCAAGTCCTAAAGAGACAAACTCCTATTCCATATAAAGGAGTATTTTCTAGTACATAAAGCAGTTCAAAATCAGGGGAATCTCCCTTATAAATTGTGATCTTCGCATTGCAAGTGGTGCCAACTCCAGAATATGGTAGTGAAGATTGAATGAGGGTATAAAGAATAAAGTCTTTACGTTCCTTCCATATCCAAGCTTTTTGTTGTCCTTTTGACCACTTTTATTTGTCCCACTTTCATTCTCTAAGTCTTTCTCAGATGGGCATCAGTGAGGTTGAAATAAGCAAGGAATTCCCAGCAGTTCTCAGCTTCAGCAGTGATATATCTTGGGAAACTTACTCACCTAAGGAGAAACAAAAGACTCTTGGATTATGTTCGGGAAGTGTGTGGGGAAAGAGAGAAGGGAACAGATTCCATCTCTCTCTATAAGCTAAGAAGCAGCTAGATGGCCATCAAAATATCCAAAGGCAATGTTGATTTGAAAGCTGGGTTAGTAGTTAATGGTATCTCATTATTGGGAAGGTGTTTCTGTCTACATCTGCCAGTTCATTTCACTGGCTCAGTCATGTCTGACTCTGTGACCCTATGGACTGCAGCATGCCAGGCCTCCCTGTCCATCACCAACTCCCGGAGCTTACTCAAACTCATGTCCATAGAGTCAGTGATGCCATCCAACCATTTCATCCTCTGTCGTCCCCTTCTCCTGCCTTCATTCTTTCCCAGCATCAGGGTCTTTCCAAATGAGTCAGTTCTTCGCATCAGGTGGCCAAAGTATTGGAGTTGCAGCTTCAGCATCAGTCCTTTCAATGAATATTCAGGAGTGATTTCCTTTAGGATGGACTGTTGGATCTCCCTGCAGTCCCAGGGACTCTCAAGAGTCTTCTCCAACACCACAGTTCAAAAGCATCATTTCTTCGGCACTCAGCTTTCTTTAAAGTCCAGCTCTCACATCCATGCATGACTAGATGGATGACATGACATCCATACATCCATAGCTTTGACTAGATGGACCTTTGTTGGCAAAGTAGTGTCTCTGCTTTTTAATACGCTGTCTAGGTTGGTTATAACTTTTCTTCCAAAAAGTAAGCATCTTTTAATTTCATGGCTGCAGTCACCATCTGCAGTGATTTTGGAGCCCCCAAAAATTAAGTCTGTCACTGTTTCCACTGTTTCCCCATCTATTTGCCATGAAGTGATGGGACTGGATGCCATGATCTTCGTTTTCTGAATGTTGAGTTTTAACCCAACTTTTTCACTCTCCTCTTTCACTTTCTTCAAGAGGCTCTTTAGTTCTTCTTTGCTTTCTGCCATAAGGGTGGTGTCATCTGCATATCTGAGGTTATTGATATTTCTCTCAGCAATCTTGATTCCAGCTTGTGCTTCCTCCAGCCCAGCGTTTTTCATGATGTACTCTGCATAGAAGTTAAATAAGCAGCGTGACAATATACAGCCTTGATGTACTCCTTTCCCTATTTGGAACCAGTCTGTTGTTCCATGTCCAGTTCTAACTATTGCTTCCTGACAGGCATACAGATTTCTCAAGAGGCACATCAGACATTCTGGTATTCCCATCTCTTTAAGAATTTTCCACAGTTTATTGTGATCCACACAGTCAAAGCTATGAAATAGTCAATAAAGCAGAAGTAGATGTTTTTCTGGAATGTGCTTGCTTTTTCAGTGATCCAACGGATGATGGCACTTTGATCTCTGGTTACTCTGTCTGTTCTAAATCCAGCTTGAACATCTGAAAGTTCATGGTTCATGTACTGTTGAAGCCTGACTTGGAGAATTTTGAGCATTACTTTACTAGCGCGTGAGATGAGTGCAATTGTGCGGTAGTTTGAGCATTCTTTGGCATTGCCTTCTTTGGGATTGGAATGAAAACTGACCTTTTCCAGTCCTGTAGCCACTGCTGAGTTGTCCAAATTTGCTGGCATATTGAGTGCAGCACCTTCACAGCATCATCTTTTAGGATTTGAAATAGCTCAACTGGAATTCTATCACCTCCATTAGCTTTGTTCGTAGTGATGCTTCCTAAGGCCCACTTGACTTCGTACTCCAGGATGTCTGGGTGAGTGATCATTCCATCATGATTATCTGGGTCGTGATGATCTTTTTTGTATAGTTCTTCTGTGTATTTTTGCCACCTTTTCTTAATATCTTCTGCTTCTTTTAGGTCCCTACCATTTCTGTCCTTTATTGAGCCCATCTTTGCATTAAATGTTCCCTTGGTATCTCTAATTTTCTTGAAGAGATCTCTAGTCTTTCCCATTCTATTGTTTTCCTCTATTTCTTTGCACTGATCACTGAGGAACTCTGTATTCAAGAGTTCTTTGGAACTCTGTATTCAAATGGGTATATCTTTCCTTTCCTCCTTTGCTTTTTACTTCTTTTCACAGTTATTTGTAAGGCCTCCTCAGACAGACATTTTGCTTTTTTTCATTTCTTTTTCTTGGGGATGGTCTTGCTCCCTGTCTCCTGTATGATATCACAAACCTCCATCCATAGTTCTTCAGGCATTCTGTCTATCAGATCTAATCCCTTGAATCTATTTCTCACTTCTACTGTATAATCATAAGGGATTTGATTTAGATCATACCAGGATGGTCTAGTGGTTTTCCCTACTTTCTTCAATTTAAGTCTGATTTTGGCAACATCTGCCAGAGGTCTGAACAAAAACACCTCTCCCTTTTGCCTTTACAATCCCTTAAACCTTAAAAACCCTTCATTAAACTTGCAGAATTGTGTGTGTGTGTGTGTGTGTGTTGAGGGAAAGGAAAGTCCTTTCTCCCCAGGTTAATCTACATGGAAAGATTACTATTCACACATATTAGGGACCCATGAGCTTTTCTCTCTTCTTTCCCAATCAAGAGCTTCAGACCTCAAAGAGAATGGACCCTATGATTCAGGAAACAGCTCTCACTTCCAGGCTGAAATGGAAACAGGCAGTAAGGGTGCTGAGTGAGACCCACTCTGACTCAAAAAAAAAAAGTCTATGTCTGGAGTCCTGCCTCAATTGAAAGGAGAGGATGGAAGAGGACTCCTGACCTCGGAGAAGAATCTGAGTTATGTCTCAGCAACTGAACAAACATTTACATTTGTCACCAAAAATAAAACTGAAAACTAAACTTGAGAGTTCTGGGGAGAGAGAAAAGAGAGAGAATCCTGTCTTTTCTTATTTTCCAAGGGAGAAATCTGAGATTGGGAGCAGCTCAGCCCCTGGCCAATGCAGAAGAGGTAAAAGCAATAAGTATTTTGTACTGATTAAATTAAATTCAAACCTAGGACCCTGTTTTTCAGAGAACTACGTGTAAGAGGGCTGGAGGAAAAGAAAGAGTAAAGCAAAACATTTTTCCAGTTTCCACATCCCTTTGACTTAGAGACAGTATTCAAAGAGAGGCATTTTAAAAAACAAATTTTTTTTTTCTAGTGAAACAGAGAGAGTTTTTCATAAAGGGAGGATTCTGGAAGGCACTCTGATTATTTTTGGTAGATTTATTTAACACAGTTTTGAATTTTTTTTTTTAATAGGATGTTGAAGAACCCAAAGCAAGGACTGATATTGGGCATTAACTGGATGCTTTTTTTTCTTTTGTTTTGTGTCTGTCTCTCTGTTCTTCATCATTACATTCTAGGGATAAGCACAAGCTCTTTTTCGTTTTTCTACTCAAGGTAGGAAGACTCAGGTAAAGTCTACTGAACTCTGGTCCAAACACCCAAATGAAAACCAGGGGAGGAGAAAATCAGCCTTCCAGATCTCTGGTACTCTGTGAAGGAGAAATCCTGTGTGGGATTGTTTGCTTCTTTCACTTTCTCTTAATTTTTGCTTTCCCACTGAGTGCATATCCACATGCCACCCAACGTGGAGAAATGACTCATAACTTGCCCCCTTCCTTGTCATTTCTATCTGGGAATTCTGTAGAGATGGATTAGAGGGAAGTGTTTTTAGCAAAAGGCCCTCTTCCTTTTCACCTCTATGCAGACAACTTTTCTTCGAAACTTCATTTTATACCACTTAACAGTCAAAACATAAATTCCAAAGAGTGAAGAGAAAGAGAACCTTCCCACGCAGGTCACAATACTTGTCTCCCTAGACTGCTTTCTCTGGCTGTTGCAGCCAGAACTGTGTGCAGAACTGTGTACAAGGTCTGTTTTGTTGTAGTTCGGAGGCACAAGTAACAATGCTTGTTTATAGATAGGTCTGTGAACGTGTGAGAGAAGTTGGCATGTCTCTTTGGGAATGTGTCAAGGTGTGGATTTCAATGGGTTTTGAAATGTGTGGCAAGGCAAGCATGCAAACCCTTTCAAAGGTGTCTTTGCAATCCCCATCCAATGCACCCAAATCACTGAATTTGAATTGCTGAATACAGACCCCCTGCAGGATTAGGAACTTGCCTCACCCCACCCATCCTTCAGAGAAGGCGTGGCCTTCCTGCCTTCCTCTAACTCAGGGTAGTGTCCTTTCTGCCAGGCCCCAAAGGTGGGGACTGAAAATTGAGTTCTGGAAAACGGTTGAGTGAAGTGGAGAGACAGTGGAGTAACTGGAAGTGGTGGAGGGTGGGAAGCTCGGAGCTGGAGAAGATCGTGGGACAGCTCTTTCTGCCAACTGCCAGCCTTGGGAGTTTCCTCACACATGCCTGGGAGGCTTTTCTTCTGCACAGCTTGATGTCTAGCTTCTGCCTCTTCAGACTCCCCAGCCCCTAAAACATTAGCTTCCAGCAAAGGCTGTGTCTGAAATGGAGAATCAGAGAACTCTGGTTAAAATTGTCAGAACCATGCCTAGGACTCTTGAACCTTTGAGTTTTTTCAGGTCACTGCTGAGGAATTCCCTCCCCCAACTCTGTTCTTCTTAGGGGGCCCTTGATCTAGAAATCTAACCCCAGAGAGGAACTCCAGGGGCTGGAGGTGATTTTTTCTTTTCCATGACACTTTCGCTTCCTTTTTCTTGCTTTAAGTTAGGTGACCAGGATCCAAATGTGTAGGGCTACGGTGGGAGGAAGCAAGATGTCATTAATTCCCAACAATTTCCAACAATCGTAACTAACCACACCAGAATGGATGATGTCCCAAGAGTTCTGAGAAACTTCCAGTAGGTAACCCTTATCGCCCTTGACTTCCGTTAAGCATTAAAAGTAATGCTCCCCTCGATGTTCTCTTTCAGACCCAAACAAACCCAAGCACTCCTGTGTGTGATTTCACTTTATTGGGCCTAGAAGGGGAGGACGTCCCAAACATTTTCAGAAAAGGAGACCTTGGTCCATTGGTGTATAAAGGACACTGCACTCCGTGGAGTTGAGCTGAGTGATGCTTAGAAGAGAAAGGAAGGCTTGTTCGCAGAGGAAGCACCTGCCTAGATCTTCCTACAGAAGGACAGTTTCTTTATTTTCTATCAACATTTCTACCAATCTAAACATCCAGCTGGGCCTTCAAACCCTTGACATTTCTAAAATTGAGTCTTTTCTTGAGTTTACACTTGCTACAGTAAAGGAAGTTCAAACAAAACAAACAAACAAAAACTCTATGGGTGAGCCCTGGGAGCACACTTGTTCTGGAGCTGCAAAGGGAATTCTGTCATTAGCCTGAGATAAATACCTTTAATGAATGAACGGAAGTCGAAGAAGAAAATGCCTCCTAAGTCCCCATCCGTCTGTCGCCCTACTTTCATTATTTTCGTATGAATCTATTGATCATAGTAACGCTCTTGGACTAATTAAACATCTGAAATGACATCATTTCAGAACACCATTCTGGGAGTGATCGACTTCTAGACAAGAGGAATTTGCTTCAATATTCACTTGTCCAACAAATATTTACTGAGCATCTACTATGCTCCAGGCATTGTTGAAGGCACTAGAAATGCAGCAATGAGCAAAACAGAAATCTCAGCTTTCATGCATCTCACAGTCTAAAAAGTTAGGAAGTTAGAGGCCATTTTCATATGTGGATGCTGATACATGCATGTCACTTCCTTATTGTCTTGGGGCTTTTAGTATCTCTGGAAAGAGAGTCCAAGCTATTACAAGTTTACCAAATTTTTCTACCATTAGATGTAGTTCAATGACACTAATAACATGGCCCTTTGCAGTCCTGGATCATGTCCCCAACCTGACAGTCCCATTTTAGCCAATCTCCATACACCCCTTCTCCAAAAAGACAATCATTTGCTGAGTTGTCTCTCCTCTGGGAGGCCCAGGCACTGGTCCAGCAAGAGTGGAGAGACCAGGGCATGACCCCACGACCGGGACCCTTCCCCCGCCCTCTGGCCTCCCCTGGACAGGCAGCTCCTCTGGGGCTGGGGGGTGGGAAGCTGAAAGCCATTCAAGGCTGAACTCTCCATGAACCAGGAAGGGAAGGAGGTGGGGGCTGCCGAGCAGAGCCAGCAGGAGCTGGCTGGGGAGGCCAGGCTTCTGGGCAAACCTCTCTGGCTGAGTAAATACTGAGCTGCCTCGTCTCCAAGGTGGGGGTTGAAACGGAGCTGTCAGGCCAGAGTAAACTGAAGGGAGCTTTGGGGCCTCTGAGGAACAGAAGGCACATGTTTTGTGGGGCTCCCTCCCTCCTACATTCTCCCTCCAGGCAGAAAGGGCTATAGGGCTCAGAATTGTCTAGACCCAGGCCAGTGATCTTGAGAGCTGGAGGAAACTGACTGGAGTGGGTGGGGGAGAAACAGTAATTTTAATTAGCTCTAACTAAGCCCATAGGCTATATACAACACAACACGTGCTCTCCCCACCCCTCCCTAGTACCCCCTACCCCGACCAAGTTTAACATTCTTTCTCACTTCCCTCTTCTATTATCAGAAGGAAAGATGAGTAAAGCTGTAGTGAGATAATGCAACTTATATTAAAGACTGGGAAAGCAGGCACAGAGAGGTTAAGTGACTGATTCAAGGATGCCCTTGGTAGAGGAAGCTCTGGTCTCCTGACTTCCTACAGAATTCTTTCTTCTCTGTAGCACCTGATCTACTTATTTCCCAAGAAGAGAATGACAGTAGCCGAGAGGTCCTATTTTGAATGGAAGTCAACAGCTGCTTGAGCCATTCTGTTCTCCCAGGAATGGACATTAAATATTTTGCATCTCCAACTCCTGTTCTATAAAACTGCAAAAGATGAAGCATCTGGAATATTGTGGTTGAGTCATATGAAGGAGGCCATGCAAGAAAGTTCATAGCGCTAGGACCGAACCATCACAAAATAAAAACTGGTACAATTGCAGGGGGTGCCAAAGTCATGGACAACAGTGAGAATGTGCTCCCAGAATTATGCAATGAGACTGTCTGGCCCAAAGTATGTCTCATTCCGATGTTGTGCTTGCTATGAACTAGTATTCTGTGGGGCTACCCTGAACATTTTCATTCATAACTGTTTTACCTCCCAGCAGCAAATTGCATGGTTATGGTACCACATGAGTCTGCAGGTACAGTGCTGGAGGATGAAGGTTAGAGAATGTCTGCTTTTAGCATAACAAGGCCAAGCACACCTCAATAAGAAATGTCTTATATGAATACCTAAAACAGAAAACCTCTACTGTACACTGCCAGGCAGTGTTCTAAGCATGTCTCTTGTATCTCACTTATTCAACTCCCCTCATTTTACATCTGAAGAAACAGAAGTACAAGGAAACTATTAACTGGCATAAATTCACTCACCCAGCTAATAAGAGAACCACACTGAAACTAAGGGGAACCACACTGAAAACTAAGCTACACAGAGCCCTTGCCCTCCACTACTCTAAATTAGGAACTCAATGTGTTTGCCTTCAGGATATCTGACCCACCCTCCCAGTAGAGAAGGGAGAGACAGTGCTGGAGGCCCTGACAACTCTCCTCTTCTGCAGGTGAGTGGACTAAGACCTGAAGGAAAGGGTCTCAGCCAGACCCACCTGAGTGTTCTCAGCTGCTCAGAAGGGAATCCCCTCTACCTGTCCTTAGCTCCAGAACCTGTCTCTAGTCTCATCCACCATTCAGGGATCAGACAAGACACAAGTGTGAGAAGTGAAAGTGTGTGTACCCCAAAGGGTCAAGATGTATCTTGGAATTGATTAGGGACATGTTCCCTTTAATAATTATAGGTGTTATCATGCCTCACATTTATTTATTAGGGACTGCTCCTTAATATGTTATACATATAAACCTATTTATTAATATCAACCCTATGAAATAGATGCCCATCTTGGAGGAAATTAAACTGGGCAAACTGCCCAAGGCCACAGGCTGTGAGAAGCTGGGCCCACCATGTAACCTCCACTCCACTCAACCCTCTGAAAGATTTGAACCCACGTATCTTGGCCTTCCTCTCAGGTTCATCTGGATCTCTGTGCTCTTAGTCATCAGGAGATGCCCCTAGCCTCCCCACCTCCCTCCACACCCCATCCCACCAACTCCCCTCCAGCAGCCCATTGGTGCAAGGAATATTCATAACAAAGACATCCACGTTAAAAGTAAGAACTTCAGGGCTTTTAAAATCTCTCTTTCTTGTCTCTCTCATCCAGATCAAAGGGCCTCACACTGGAAGAACAAACGCTGAAGAAAAAAAGCAAATGAAAGAGGAAAAGTTCACACTTAGGGCTGAGAAACAGATGGTGCAGAGGGTTGGGTGGAGTGGAGGCTCCATGGTGGGGGAGGGGCCGGGAGCTACTCCTCAGAAACCTTGACAAACTTTCAACCTGAGAAGAACTTCCTCCCAATGAAGAATGGGAGGGGGGCGTGTATCTTTATTTCAAGAGTTTTATTTTCAAAACAGGAGACTTTTTGGAGATCTTGTAAATGGAGGTGCTGGAATGGAAGCCTTTAAATTTTGCAGAAAATGGGTTTTCAGATTTCCGGGTAAATAGAATTCCCTTTGCCCCCTCAATGGCTGTGAAAAAACCACCTATCTGAAAGGCATGGTGGAGACTATGAAGGAAGCAGCATGTCATCTAGTCTAACAATATTTTTTTGTTTGTTTGATTGTTTGCACCAACCACTCCTTTGTCATTTTAGATAGGAAAATACAGTGACCTTTTGTTTCTGCAATAAATGACTCCGTGTAGACCAGTCTGAGGCCTCAGATAAGTAGGATTTGGGGAGAGTACAAAGCAGGAAAGGAGTTCGGATCAAAGAGGATGGGAGGCGCTCGGATGTATTGTGGATTCTTTTGAGCCAGCCTGTTAACAGAGAATTTTGCCCTCATCCCTCCATGGGGGGAATCAAACGGTTCCTCCTGCTGTGGCCAAAAACCCAATAGACCAACCTCCCCTGGGCCCTGTGAACCCCAGTCTGAGGTCCAGGGTCGTCATCCTTTGGGTCCTGCTCTAACAAAACGTCCTTTCTCCTCCTTGATTTTCTGCCCAGTGGCCCAAAGTTTGCAGGATCCAGAAATACCCCAACCAGAAGGTTCTATCAGCTGACATCGAATGGCTGCAAGCAAGGGGAGTTCTGTTTCCACATACACTGCTCTGTGCCCTCTGTCAAGGTGACCCCTTTGGGGGAACCGACCTTGGTGGCAATTTCAATTAAATGCAGAAAAGCAAATAGATTTTTTTTTTTTTTTAAAGAGAGAGGGCAAAGCATCAGCTTCTGGGAAATCTGGGCTTCCTCTTCCAAACCACTTGTCTTCTTCTCCAGCTGGACTGTGCAGTTATTGATAACTTGGCCTCTAATATAACAGGACCAATTTCATTAGGAAGCAAATGCTCGGCGTTTCTTGCGCACACGGCTAGTCTTTTTCGCTCCTTGTCTTCCTTTGAAAGGTCGAGAAATCAATAGATGGAGTGGATAAGACGCCTCCTTGGTCTTGCTGCCCGCTCGCAGCTGTCCTGGTCCAAGGCACTGGGGCTCCCCGGATCCCCGGAATCAATAAACCGGGCAGGAAGCCGCGTTCTCTGGACTGCACTTCAGGGCGGGAAAGCTGACGGTTTGCTACCGTCTTGGCGCTGCCCGACCCTGGCCCCCTTCCCTGCCCCGTCTCCGCCGACCAGAGGGGACCTGTGGTCAGTGGGCCTCGCCGGGAGACAATTGCTACCACCGCGGGCGCGGTGTCGGCTTGTTTGGAAAGCCTGGGGGCGCT
>SJXQ01003278.1:327345-341206 GCA_006408695.1 Aepyceros melampus | reverse complement strand
TGGAAAGGCGCCGGCCTCGGGGCAGGAGTGGAAGGGTTAACCTGGGTGCCAGTCTGAAGTTTGCGACGCACCCTCTGACTTTCTCTAAGCAAGAATTGGCGGGAATGGGCCAGTACACAGTCTTCCCAGCAAATATTTACTGAGGCCCACTCTATGCCAGGCCTCGATCTGAATATGGGGGAGGGAAGGGGGGGAAGGGGTAAAGGGCCCTTCCCTTCGCCTTTCCCCAACTTCCTCCTCTTTTCACACCCTTTTCTGTTCTCTCCAAACAGATCCACTATTCTCCTTTCCTGCCTTCCTCCTCTCAGGAAGGTCTCCGAACTGTTTCCTCCCTACCTCCTTTCCCCTCCAGGTCTTCCCACGTTCCTCCAATGACCGGAGGACTGACGCTGTCAGATTAGGAAACCTAGGACCCGGTTCTGCTTAGGCCCCACCCAGTAAGTCCTTCTCTTTACCCATCTGAGATCATAAAGCTCAGACGCTTCCAACTCAACCACCTTGCATCTAGTCTTTCCTCATCTCTCCCCCAGCCCTGTTGGAGAGAGCCCCCTTTACCCCTAGACAGAGGAGCAGAAATGCCGGAGGAGGGGAAAACAGACTTTATTGAAATGAGGTAGCTGGAGGTACAGAGAGAACCCGGTTGCTTGGGGCTCAGGTTTCCAGAAAGAGTGGTGTCTCCACTGTCCCAAGGTTCAGAGAAATGCTTGACGCTGGTCGGAGCTCTCCCTGCATCTGGGCCTCCCTGGGCTGCACCAGGGGTGGGGGTGGAGATGAGGAAGAAGGTCCTGGCTTTTCCAGGAGGCAATAAATAGGGGAGGAACTAGTTGGGGCGAGCCTGCGCCTTCCTGGTAGAGGCTTGCTGGGGTCCAGCCTCAAACAACATTCCAGAAGTCTCTGAAGTACCAAGTTCCAAAACACTTTGGTAGCTTCGAGATGAAGTCGCGGGGGCTGGGGTGGGGGCAGGTCTCAGAAAACAACCTCTGGAGGCCGCTAGTGCAATACAAATGTGCCAGGAGGGGGTTAATAGGGTTTGATGGGGTGGGGGGGGAGTGTTTTGGTCTGTCACAAGGCAGCTGGTGCTATTGTAAGGTCTGTGGCAACTAGAGAGATTAAGCATTGGTCATAAGCCAGCACCCAAATACCTCCCACACAGGAAACCTTCTCTCTGTCCCGGGCCTAGAAGGGGGAGTTAGGATAAGAGTGCATGAGAGGAGAGTCCTCGAAACTCAAAGGCACTGGACTGAACAAATGGAAGTTGGAAGGGAAAAGAGAACCCAGGAGGTTGGGACTTGCTCCCACCCTACCCGAGGGCTGATCCCCAGATTAGAGGCAGAGGGAAGCCCTTCTCTCACATTAGACAGGTTGGGTCTCCCGTGCCTCTGGTCCGGTAGGGTCCCCAGCCATCAGCACCCTGCCCAGCCTGGAGGAAAGCAGTCCCCCATTCCTCCCAAAGGCAGCTCTGAACTGGCGCCTCAGCCTAAGCAGTCGAGCTGAGGCGAGATTAGGGAGAACAGAGGTGAGGGCTGGACGGGACTCCTCGGCGCTCTGGTGCTAAGGAGTCCCGGATGGGAGATTTAGTTCAGGAGGTGACGGAGCTGGCGAAGCTTCCGGGGAGGTGCACGTGGACTGGTCGGAGGTGTCTGCAGTCGCCTCCTTGGGACAGCCTGGAGGGGGTGGGGGCACCCGGCCTCCCTCCCGCTCCCGCTTCTTCTGCTTCATGCGCCGGTTCTGGAACCATATTTTGACCTGCGTCTCATTGAGCTCCAGGGTGGCAGCGATCTCCACCCTCCGGGCCCGGCTCAGGTACTTGTTGAAATGGAACTCCTTCTCCAGTTCGGTCAGCTGCCGAGTGGTGAAGTTGGTGCGGAGGCCACCTGGCGCACCCAGGCCCAGCTCGGACACCTTCGCTAGGGGCGGGGCGAGAGAAGGGCCACGTCAGTTCTCTCCTCTTTCTCCTTCCCCTCCCCGCCCCCCGCCCCGGCCAGCTCTGCACCCCCAGTCACCATTCTGTCCAGCTTCAGCTCTCAAAGTTTCCATGGATCACCAGGCACCCCTCCAGGCAACCTGGAGCAGTCCCCCATACTTCCACCCCCAGCTCCTCCTCCTCTGTGTGCGCTGAGCACACAGATCAGGACGTGCGGGTGTGTGGAGACTTACTCTTAAGGATAACTGCGCACTCACTCGGTGGGGAGACCCCACCTGACCTGAGACAGCACAGTGCTCTTACCTGCCTCTACCCGGTGTGCAGACAGGAGCCCAGCCCAGGACACCTCAGTGCAAAAGCAGCAGAGCTGCTCGGAGCCCCCAGAGAGGGGGTGGCCACGTCTGAGCCCTACCTGTCTTGGGTGGGTTCCTCTTAACCTTCATCCAGTCGAAGGTCTGGGCTGTAGGGGTGCTCGTTTCTGACGCGCAGGCAGATTCCTTGTCCTCGGAGAGGAGATCAGCACAGGCCGGTGCAAAGCTCCCTGTCTGCTCGTTCCCATAATGGGGCTGCGGTGGAGGGTAGGGCCCCGGGCCCACTCCAGCGGTTCCATAGCCATCGGAGGACAAGGCCCCTAGCTGGGCCCCATAACTTGAAGGATGAAAGTAGCCTCCATCTCCTTCCAGCTGGCCCAGAGGTAGTACTGAGAAGACCCATAGCTGGCACTGCAGGCAGCTGGGGAGTACCCCGAGGTCGCAGAGCTGGGGAAGGGCACCCCTAATGCCGAGGGTGGCTGTTGGGCCAGATAGCCTGAGTTCTGCTGGAGTGCAGAGCTGGGCAGCCCCCCACCATAGCGGGTCTCGCCTGCATAGCTGTCAACAGCAGAAGCCGAGCTGGGGGGGAAGGAGGTAGGGGCGCTGTGGGCGCTGTAGGCGCTGGGTCCCCGGTTACAGAGTGGGTACTCTAAGAAGGAGTTCATCCTATTATAGTCCATGCGTGGAGGCCGCAGGAGGGTCGGCCCGTTTAGGGGAGACACCCTCTTGCCCTACAACCTTTCGGCAGTATGTCACAGCGCCAAAGCTTGCATCCATGGCCTAACCCAGCTTGCCTGGGCCAGCGCTTCCCCAGGAAGGGGGTAGGGAGTGGGGGTGGAAGGGTGCATGTGATCTCTCCCAGGCCAATGGGCGCAGCGGGCCACAGTTTGGCAGCCCCAGCGCCCATCCATCACCCCCCAAGCATTAGCATGACAAAGACACTTCAATCACCCGCAGCCCATCCATCTGAGGGCGACATGGAAGCGTCAAAAACATCTTTCTTCAAAGACTTTTGGAAAGAAGGGACCAGAGGGAGAGGGGGCAAAAGTTAGAGGAATATTCAAGACTTTCCTCCCTTCTCAGTCCCCAAGGCCTTCAATAGGCTCCTAGGTTATTAGATTTGGACAAATTCAACCCAGCTGCCCTTCATTCTTTCCACCACCACCCCCCCCCTCACCTCACAAAGGAGCAACCCCCTCCCCAAGTCTGTAGACCAGGAGATGGGGAATCCAGCCTCCTTTGCCCAGAACTCCCACTCTGAGTTTCTTTCTCCTAATTTGGGGTGATGGGCTAGAACAGCCAAGTGAGGTATGTTGTCTTGGGCCAAATGGATGACTGTAAAGGAAGAGGATGCAAAAACACCTAAGGGTGTGAGGCATGGCCTAGAATCTAGAGAAAGAATTCATAAGTGAGGGGTGGGAAACTGGCATTTCAAGGAACAAGACAAGATGACAGAACTGCGGAGAAGAGGATGAGAAATGCCCCATTCCCCTCTCCACCTCTCCACATAACCACTCTCTCCTCATTCACGCATCCATTTCTCTCCTTCAGCTTCTTTTTATATTCTCTCTGTCTCAATCCATCTCTCTGTTCCTCCATCTCTCTCCATATTTATATTCCTTCCGTACCTATCCATCAACTCATCTCTCCGGATGTATTTATCCTCTCTCTAGCCATCCATAGCTGTAGCTGGCTCGCTCACTCAGACTCAAATAACTCCCTGTGTCTCTCCAGAGAGCCACAATGAGCACGGAGCTAGGTGATGTTTACTTACAGGTGAAGACGAGGGAATTTTTATTCTTTTCCTGAAATGTTTTAAACTAGTGTAGTGCATTCTTCTGGTTCCTTCCTGCCCCACACCCCTCTCCCCCAAAATCCCAAGCCTCAAATCCATAAATTCAATAGCAGTTACATCTTAAAGATTACTCAAGTCTCCAATGAATTTTCTAGAATAGATCAAAGGACTTTGCTTAGAGAATGGGAGCTTCCGTGTGGCAGTCTTGAGGCTCAGGAGGGGAGTCTCACCCCTTTCTGCTGGGTGTGTCTGTTGGGTTATGGTTGGGGGAGGGGAGGAGAACAGGAAGTGCCTCCTTCACTCCGTTCAGAGTGAGATGGAACTAGAGGGAAGCTCTTAGGTAGAGCCCATTGATTCCCCTCCTCCAGACTCTGGGGACAAGAGCTTGGCGCAATCTAACACCCACGCTCATTTGTAATCTGTCAGGGTGTCTGCCTGGCTGAGGCCTGGGGCCGGGGCTAGGGCAAGTCCAGGAGGGCAAGAGTTCAGAGGAGGATCTCTGTAAACAACTGAGCTAAGGGGAGGAAGGGAAAGCAGGTGGGACAGGCCCAGAGAGGACCCTTAAAACTTCTCAGGTTTCCCCACCCCAGAAAGGGCAGGGCGAGTCCTCATCTCTCTGCAAGGAGGCCCAAATTGTCTCTCTCAGTCCCTGTGTCACTGCTCCCTCTTTCCGTTTCGCAGTTCCCTTGCTTTACCTGTTCTCTGCTACTTTCTGTCTCTATCACCAGACTCACACTGCCTTTCTCTTTTCTTAATAACTGTGAGCCTTACTTAGCCTCCAACTATGAAAAAACTTAAAGCATTTCACAGGACCCCTGCGTCCCTCCCTCCTCATGTGTACTCTGCTTCAGAGGAGCAGGACAAGTTGTGGGGAGGGACCAGCTGGCAGCTCTTTTAAGAGAGATGCAGTGGGGGAGGGTGAGAGACTGTTCAGTGCCAAGTGGTGAGGATGGACAAAGGAAAGGAGGGTTGAGGTGGGAGGTGGAAGTTGGGGGCAGGCCGTGGCTGCAGAAGGATTGAAGAGAAAAGGAGTATTGAGGTGAGAGCAAGCATATTTCTATTGCCCTTTTTGGGTTGGTAGATGCTCCCAACTGTTTCCTCTCACTTTAAGATGTCCTCCACAGAGGCCTTTGGAAAAGGGGGAAGTAGGGAACCAGGGTTTCCCTTGAAACCTCACATCTGAGCTAGACCTTTATCTGACCTGGCTGCCCTTCTTCTGGGAGACTTGAGACTCCACTTTCCACATTTCCCTCCCAGGGAGAACCTCCTCACCTCATCCCTCGCTCTTCTAATCAAGGAAACAATCTGAGGTCTAAAAGAAGAAGTAAATTCTAAATCAGATTGATAAAAGGGTAGAAATCATTCTGGGAGTTGGGGAAATGCAGTTTCCCTAGTTAATAGCTGAAGTCACCAATAGTCTATTATAAATACAGAGGGAAAGGGGTGGAGCACAAGTGCTTCAAGTTGTACTATCAAGTGCAGTAATTGTTTAAGCCTCAGCTTCCCAATTCATCCCTGAACCTTGCTACCTTCTCCTGTGTAGCAGAAAGATGAAAACTTTCCAGATTTCCTGCTGGCTTCCCTGATGGCTCAGCAGTAAAGAATCCTCTTGCAGTGCAGAAGACATGGGTTCAATCCCTGAGTCTGAAAGATCCATGGAGAAGGAAATGGCAGTATTCTTGTCTGGGAAATCCTATGGACTGAGCCTGGTGGGCTACAATCTACAGGGTTGCAAAGTCAGACATGACTGAGCAACTAAACAACTCCCAACCCCAGCAGAAAGGACTGAGAGAAAAGGCAACATGGGTCCTTAGGTTCCCAGTCTCTTCCTCCTTAATTGAGGAGAAAATCTATGGAGCCTGGATTCCTCGTTAAGCCCACAGCTGAGGGCAACCAAAACAAAATAATTCCCATCTGAAGTAACCTGTGGCCTATAGGATTATCTGGTTGACCAGATTAAATTCACTAGAGATGGTCTGTGTAGACTCAACACCAAAGTTAAAAATGGTTGATTTCCTCTTTTTATAATCTATTTAGACATATAGGTGAACAGGGAGAACACAGGCATATTTAGAACTGATTTGAGGGATGCTGGTCCCTATGCCACTAAGACAAGACCATTCTAATCAGAATAGGGATGTGTTAGTAGTTTATACCTGATTCTGGACTTTTCAATGGAGGAAGCTGCCTTAGCTGAGGATTGGCAGAAGCAATCGGAACATATCTTTCATTAGGTCCTTAGGTGCCTCTCTGCCTGCTCTCCCAGCCCAGATCTTGAAGGCCAAAGCCCAAGATCAAAGATTGGAACTTAAGAATTAAAAGGATATTCGGGGTTATAATTTTTTTCTCTGTAAGAAATTTCTTGTTGCTGTTTTTGGGGAGGATGCAATCTGAATTTAGTGGTGTGTTTTATTGCAAGCTCATTAAAATGTCACATGTCTGGTTGAGAACCATAGATTGTGGATGGTGCATATTGTAATGGGAAGACTATTAGTTTTGGGCCTAGAAAACTTGGGTTCAAATCCTTGCTTAGCCATTTCTTAGCATTATAATCCTGGACAAGTTCCCTGATTTCTCAGAATCTCAGCCTCAGAGAAGAAGCATGGGTTTAATACTACTTACCTCCCTACATTGTTAGTAGGATTAAAGCAAACAAGAAAACACAAACCGTAGAGAATCTGTAAGTATGATATTAACAAATACATGCACATTCTGAAATACTATGAGTCAGTCTTCTGTTTTTAATATAACTGACATATTAAAATATGGAAATATGTGATGGAAAATAGCAGATGTGCTATATTTTTATATACCATATCACCATATATTATGTAATATGTACTTTATCATATACACATTTCATTGAAAATTCAGAAGGCTGCCTCTGTTCAAGCAAAGAATTTTCTTCTAAACTGAAGAGGTGTTTTTTCTTTTTTTAAGTAAAGCCTAATATTATATAATCTATAACAAGCCCTCACCTTACCTAATATAACTCTAGTATTATATAATCTATTAAAACTGCAGCAGAAAGACTTAAGATTGGGTATTAACAAGAACTCCCTGACTTTCCCAATTTGGGAGAAAACTGTCCTTGTCAAGGTTGAGGGTTGAACCTGACTTCTGTGATGTCAGAACAGGATGTAAACCTTCATCTGGAAGGAAAAGGAAGTCAGAAAGTTGGGATCTTGCTAAAAGGAAAGATTAGAGTGACATGAAGAGTTGAAATAATTTTCTACTTAATTGGGCTTATCCAGGTGTAGTGGTTGTGGCCAAAATGTCCACATTGGAAACTCTTGAACACTGATTGAGCTGAATTTGTATCCAAATGACTGTCCAGACTGTGATTTTTCTGTAGTGGTTGAGAATTAGAGACGGTTTTGTGTGTTAGCCACACCATCATGTCCAACTCTTTGTAACCCCATGGACTGCAGCCCACTCGGCTCCTCTCTGTTCATGGGATTTCCCAGGCAAGAGTGCTGGAGTGGGTTGCCATTTCCTTCTCCAGGGGATCTTCCCAAACCAGGAATCAAACCCAGGTCTTCTGCATCATATGAAGATTCTTTACCATCTGTGCCACCAGGGAAGTCCACAGAAGGTTTTAGGAAGGCACTTTTACTGCTGACTCTCTCCTCAGAGGAGGAAGCAGTTTGTTATATCTCCTTCAGGCACCAAATATCTGCTTCTGAGTATGAAGAAGGAGGGGGAGGAGGGAGCAAGAGGGCAGAGCTGGGCTGGAAAAGTCAGTGGAGGATTTGGGCCACATTAGCTGCAACAGGTGGAGAGACTGATGTAGGGCCCAAGAGCCTACTTTTCTGCAAACTGAGGACATGTATTCAATAGAGCATATTTTAGGAGGATGTACAGTGGGACCATTGAGTGTTTGTCAAGAGACTTGAAGGAAAGGTGGGGAGAAGGTTCAGCAGAGCTATTTAGGGAGACCCATAATTTGTACCTATGTTCTAATACCCTAGCAACCAGATAAACACTGACCAAAGGGGATTTTTAAAGTCAAGTACACTGGGAATTCCTGGCAGCCCAGTGGTTAGGACTCAGGGCTTCCACTGCAAGGGCCACAGGTTCCATCCCTGGTCCAGGAACTAAGATCCCACATGCCTCAGTGTGACCAAAATACATGTGTGCTCAGCCATGGCTGGCTCTTTGTGACCCCATGGACTGTAGCCCACCAGGCTACTCTGTCCATGAAATTTTCCAGCCAAGAATACTGGAATGGGTTGCCATTTCCTACTCCAGGGGATCTTCCCGACCCAGAGATTGAACCCGTGTCTTCTGCGTCTCCTGTACTGGCAGGCAGATTCTTTACCACTGCACCACCTAGGAAGCCCTTAAATAAATAAATAAACATTTAAAAATTTAAAAAAAAAATGAAGTTTAGTACATCATGGCAAAGAAGTTTGGTGCCTCTTTTTTTATAAAATGTCCCACTTCTTAATACTCATATTCATTGAATACCTGGCGCCTGGCACACAGCACTACAGCTAATTACATACTTGTTGAAAAGATTTCTCTCCCTGCTCACTTAAATAATGCTTGGGGCATGATTGTTGGTGTAAATAGGCAAATTAAAATTCATTAAAATGGCTCTACCAGATACTTGGGAAGTGGGTTATCATCAGACATCAAAAGTCACCACCTCCATTTAAAAGCACCTGACACCAGGTACTATAATAAATACTTGATACGTTGTTTGTAAAGACTAATGATATACATTTGGCATATATTGATGCAGAGAACATTAGAGTCATTTAGTTCTTCCATTTATTTTACAGTTGGAGAAACTGAGGTCCAGAAAGGGGAAGAGACTTACCTAGGCATAAGTTTTTTAAAAATGTAATGACTCAGGGTTAGAATGATTGCAAATAATTTCTCAATCTAACAGTCTTTTGCTTTCACGGTAATATTAATGGGCCATTCTTCTTAAAAAATGACTCACCAAGAGTAGGGCAGACTGACCAGCAGCTTTCAGGACAGCACTGAAGCCTTCCCACTCCAACCACAGCCCATTTATAACCAGTCTGTCCTACAGACCACTTAAGAGGAGCCATACCACATCAGGATGGGATTACTGAGTGCAGCCACCTGGCACTGCCCTCTAACCTGCCATTGAGAGGGGGCAGTCTGCTTCCTCTTTGCCTTCCTTCTCCATAGCCAGTCTGGAAAACTCAGGTTAAAAAGGATGACCCTAGAGATGAAACAAACAGAAGGAGCTAACTTAGAACACAGCTTAGGCACCCTGAGTCCTGGCCCCTTATGAATTCTAAATTGCCATGCATTCCTTTGAATTTGAAGTCAGATGGAACAGAAAGGAGAAGTCATTACTTTTCATAAATGCCTTGCCTCTTTGTTCTTCTCTGGTGGCCTCAAAG
The DNA here is from genome assembly GCA_006408695.1 of Aepyceros melampus. NCBI lineage: Eukaryota > Metazoa > Chordata > Mammalia > Artiodactyla > Bovidae > Aepyceros > Aepyceros melampus. The sequence continues at coordinate 331,792 of SJXQ01003278.1, read as the reverse complement.
ATGGTGAGTTTCATGAACAGGAGACAGGAGAAACAGGGTGTGTGTTGCCTGTAAAAACAGCTCTAACTCCTCTCTAATAAGCAAGGAAAATACTGGACCTTCTGATTTCCTGGATTGGTTGTTTCTCACCCCCAGGATGCAAAAAGTACTTAGATCTAAGCAGGTAGATTGAGCCTTCAGTTGGGCCCTCCCAACTCCCATTCAGTTGGGCAGGGAAGATTCAGGAATGATGCAGCCTCAGGCAGAAGCTAAAATTCAGGGCCCTTTGGGTCTCTGGTTTGGGGTGGGGAGGATTGGAAGGAGGTGACCCGATAAAGTGGGTGAAAAATTGTTAAACATGGCGGAAGGCAGGAAGCAAGTGGCACTATGATCCAGCAGTACTTCTCAGACTTTGGTATCCCTGTAAATTACTTGGGGATCTGCTAAATTGAGATTTTGATTCAGTAGATTTGGGGTGGGGCCTAAGAGTCTGCATTTCTAACTAGCCCACAGGTAGGGCTGATGCTGCTGGTCCATGGAGCAGCAAGTCTCTTAGAAAACTGGAGCCTCAGAGGCCCCTGAGTATCACAGACCAAGCCATGATTCCAGGAGGTGAATTCTCTCCAACGGAGCAGAGCCTGTATTTTTGGCATTGATGAAGTGTGCTCTCCTTTTGACCAAAGAAAGCTGAAAGGTGGGCAATTAGCAAGATCCTTCTGGTATTCTCCATCTTTGTAAACAATCTGCTATAGCTGAAAGAGCATTTTTAATTAGACCAAATTATCTAGTTTGGCTGTCCATAGAAATCAAAACCCCAGCTGAAATGTCTGTTTTATTTTGTTGGTGTAGAGATGGTTATGTGCTGTGATTTTAAAGGGGTTAAACATTGCCTATAGGCATAGTTTATGGAGAAATAAGCACACAGCCCAATGAGATGTATAGTGTAGTTTTAATGTATTATATATTCACTTATTTATGGGGAAAATAAACACACAAGCCAATAAGCTGTATTATTACTTTAATATATTGAAATTATTTCATATGTATATATTTTGAGGGAAAATAAACTAATAAGATACATGATATTATTATAATAACACATCTAATTGTTCTATATTAATTTATTTATGGAAGAAATAAGTGCAATTTAACATGGCATAAGATTATTTAATGCAGGAGATGAATTCCATATTAAGACAGTTTAAGGGATTAAATTCCAGCTGAATAGGATGTGTGTACTGCCCACACTGAAAGACCAGATTTAAAAAAAATATGCAGGGGTCTGTTTAGTCCTGTATGTCACGACCTATGTCGGCTCCTGGTTTTTCCTGACAGTTGTTGCCTCTCAGTGCCTGGTACTCCAAGTTCCCATCCTGCTGGTTCAGAGGAAAGTCTGGGAGGTCGGGAATAAACTGCTTTTCAAGAACAGCAGCATCTGCTGGGGAGGTAGCCCTGCGGTGTCTGTTTCTGAGCCCGAGAAATATTAAATAAACCTAAGGAGGATGGATGGCTTTCCAGGGCCCTTTAAATCTCCACGTTCCCCGGAACAAACCAGGAGGCAGGTGGAAAGATCGATCCTTGCCTCCCGCTTACTGGGTTTGCAAGAAACCTGCTAAGGTGCGGTGAGGGATAGGAAATAGTGCTGAGACGGCAAATGAAGTTGTTGGCAAAGACAGGTAGGTCTGCATCTGGAGAACGCTCTGGCCGGGCATCAGATCACAGAGCGAAGGATCAAAAGTCAGATTTGGCGAGGCAGACCCAGCCAGTAAGATCCGCCATTCACCCTCTCCCATTCCCACCCCCTCGCGGACTATCTGTCATCCTCAGCATCCGTTGGGCTGATTTTTCAAACAATACAAAAACAAAAAAGGAGCCGGTGAGACAGGGCTCCCTGTCTTCACGGGCATCGGGATGGTCCAAAAGGTGAAGGTGGGGGGGGTGCGGGGACGGTCCCGGGGCTGGCCGCGCGCATCCTGAGGCGGCTGTCATGGCGGCCACAGTCTCTTCCCTCCCCTCCCTGCCTCCCGACCCCAGCGCCATTTTGAGCATCTTCCTGGCTTCCCTGTCTCTCTCCCGCTCTCCTCGCTCCTCCTTCGCTCCATACAAGCCAAGCGCCTCCTGACGCTGCCCGGGCCTCCGGGAGCTTGTCGCCCCGCAGCTCCTCGGATGCTTCTCTCGACCCCAGGAGCCTTAGGGTGACTGAGGGACCCGGAGAGCATTAGTGCCCGCTCCCGCTACATTTTCCACACGGCCTCCTTTCTTGTCCACTTGGAGGCCAGTGACCATCCCTGGGTACGGGACCCTGCTTCTCAAGAAAACCCCCGACCCTGCTCCACTCCTTGGCCCTGCGCAGGACCCCAGATCTCGAGTTCCCCAGGCGTCCTGCGTCCTGCAAAAAAACCCCTCCTCCGCTTAGGGCACTGAGCGAGAAGCCTAGGAAGCCCTAGGGACCCTCCCAATCTAGCTGAACCGCTACGCCTCCCACCACGACTGTGAAGCCCGCGCCTGAGACCTCTTCTTGCTCTCACTTCAGTTGGCAGCACACCCTCTTCCTCCAAGGGGCCCCTTTTGTACCACCCGGACTTACCCGGCCCATGGCAGAGCAAGAGACAGAGAGAGAGAGAGAGAGAGAGGGCGGCCTGGCCTAGTGGGTGCGGGGAGGAAAGGAACTGGGTCCCAACACAAACACTAACTCGTTTCTGTATTATAAAGACATTTATTTAATCTATGAAAATAATGTACAATAAATACTTTCCCCTTTTCCTATTAGTAAAGAATTTTAATAAATAATCTACGGCCTAAAACTTAAAAAAAAGAGAGAGGAAAATAGGTTCCTCTAGATCTTTTTAAGAAAGCACACCCCCCCTCCCCAGTTTAGTTATTCCTGAGATTTCGTTGGAAGGACTCTACCAAACGGATTTTTTTATGTGTAATTTTTAAAAGACGCCCGTGTGTCCAATATTTTAGAGAAGAAAGGAGGTGGATTAAACGCTAATTCCACAATACCTGAATTTTAGCAAAACACATAAAGAAGTCCATACGACTTGGGGAGGGGGGTCCTTGGCTTTTCTCGCAGGCTGCTGAGGGGGGTCGGGGGTCGAGAGAAGGAAGCGGGTTATTAAGGGAACTGCAGGTCGATGGCACACAGCGTGCTGGTGAAGAAGTCCAGCTCTTCCTTGGAAAAGGGAACCGGGCTGTCCAGAGAGCCCTGGAGACTAGGGGAGAGGCCTCCGGACAGCTGGAGACAGGAGTCGGCCGCGAAGAAGCTGAGGTCGGGCAAGAAAGGCGAATCCTGCCGCTCCGAGAAGGCGTCTTCTGGCAACGGTTCGGGCTCGCGTCCGCCGGCCCCGCGCAGCGCGCTGCCCGGGCTCCGCGCGTCCGCGCCCTCCACGCAAGCGGCCAAAGGCCGGGGGCCCGAGGCGCCCGGAGGCCCTTGCGCGACCTCGGCGGGTGACAACATGCTGCTCGCGAGGCCCGCAATACGGAGGGGCGGCCCGGGCTAGCCACAGGCTCTTCGGCTGGCTCGCCGGTGTTCTGCGGCGCGCCGGGGCAGGCTGGCTCCCCTTCGGGCGGCTCTCGGTGCTGCGTCTGCCGCTTGTGCTTCATGCGCCGGTTCTGGAACCACACTTTCACCTGCCTTTCGGTGAGGTCCAGCAAGGCCGCGATCTCCACGCGTCGCGGCCGGCACAGGTACTTGTTAAAGTGGAATTCCTTCTCCAGCTCCAGCAGCTGCGTGTTGGTGTAAGCGGTGCGCAGCCTGCGCGCCCCGCCACCGGCGGCCTCCGGCAGTCCCGGCCCATCTGCGGGGAAAGCGGGCTGGGCGTCAACGCGGGCCGTGTTCTCAGCCCAACCTCAACTCGGCTGAAATAAAAGACTATCCCATCCTCCCAAAGCAATGTCAGCGGCACCCCCGACCTGCCCGCCTACCAAAGCGGCTCGCTCCCACGGCTCTTGCCTTCTTTCTCGTCCCTCTCTCTCCGCCAGACCCGGCCAGAGTCAGCGCACAGCATTCAAAGAGCCGCCCACGGACCATGCAGGGGTTAGGGAGCGGCTCCCTTTCGCCCCCAGAACCTCAGAGCCCCTCCCAGGTCCTCCAAGTGGATCCCTCATTTCAGCACTTTCCAACTCAGCCTGGAGAGAGGATTCATAAAGAAAGATTGTTCCTCACCTCTTCTCCTCCCTAGCCCCTAGCTCTCAAATTCCCCCACTTCTAGAGCTAGAGTAGATGGGATTGAATCTTTTCCTGCCTCCAGATTTGACCCCATCCAACAACACTCCTCCACACAGCTAAATATGAAACGTCAATCGAATCCTTTTCTCCTAGCAGAAAAAGATGCTCTTCCCCAACAAGCTTCCAAAATCTGCTGTAGGGAAAGGAAAAAAAAAAAAATGCTGGCAGCGGCCAGGCCTGAACCACAACGATCTTTTCTGCTTTCTCGCTCCTGGAATCGACGGGGGGGGGGGGGGG
>SJXQ01003278.1:293996-311224 GCA_006408695.1 Aepyceros melampus | reverse complement strand
GACAACTGGGTGCCTGGGGTCAGGGGTGGGTTGGGGGGTTTTGGGGGGGGATTGCTGGGGAAGGAAGAGAGAAGCTGGCAAGGGAGGTACAGGGCCCACGGAGTTGCTGCGAGGGACTGACTCTGCAGGTCTCTCCTGACAGATCAGATGCCTCTCTCCCACTGACCTCTGTTTGGGAGACAATAACTCATGGGATTAATGACCAATCAGTGGAAGGCCTCCAGAACTGCCTCCAAATATAAAACTCCAAAGTCAGAATGGGATAGGGCCAGAATCTGGGCCTGCTGGCCCTTTCATTTTTTTTTTCTTTCATAGGGTTTGGGGTGAGACTAAGAAGTCTCGGGCAAAAACAGACTATTTCCTCTCAGGATTATCTGGCCAGGAACTCTGATTTTCAGAATCCCCCCAAAATGAATTTGTTTCTCCTCGTTTCCCACTTCTTCCACCAGAATTCATATCCCTGACAACACTTCGTAAGGCAGTCTGGAAGCCGACCCTCCTCTGCTAGCTCCCCATATCCCTGATCCTACAAGAAATCTCCCTTCTCACATCCAGGCCACTTCTGAGAAGCCCTACCTCTTTTGAATTTTATCTTTTTTTTCCCAGTTGGGAAAAGAAAATGGAAAATAAGAGCAAGAAGACAGGGGTCATCCACCTTGCAGGACTTCTGTCCTGGCTTCCCTGGGAGGAGACCTGGTGTAATGCCATGGCCCCCTGCTTCCAAAGGCTCAGTGGGGCAAAGTGAGGCTGGGAGTGGTGATGGTGGTCTGCTTTCTCAGATCTAAATTCTGAAACCATAATTTGGTCTCTGGGCTGGTGTTAGAGGGACTTCAAAAGCTGTATTCCCAACAACTCCAGCCTCAGCTCTGAATCCTGCAGAGAAAGTGCTTTGCTCTTTGAGGCTGAGCCCCTCCTTTCCTAGCTCCCCTTCAAATGCCAATCCAGGCCCAACCCAGCCAGCTAGCCCCTCCCACTGCCTTCTATCTCCAGTGCTCTAGGCTTGGGCTTCTCCTCTGCTGAGAATAAGGACACTTTCAGGAGGAGGAATAGTCCAGATTCCAGTGGATTTCCTCGAGCCAGTCTGAATAACCATGCACTTCTCTGGACATATACAAACTTTATGTATACTGCAAATATGCACGCACATAGTGACTTCTATACTCAGGTGCCCACAGAACCCCAGGAGCAACAAAAAGGAGTTGCTCCCAAGCACTAGAGAGTTACTCAAGGTCAAAATTGGGAAGAACTCAGGGAGTGTCCTGTCCAATGCTGCCACTGCCAAAGATGGAGAAACTGAGGTCCAGAGCCAGGAAGTGGCTTGCCCAAAGTCGTACATAAAGGATAGGTTTGGGAGTCAGGAGGCTTGGATTCTAGGTGGTCCAGATTGGCTGTGTAATCTGAAGCAGACTTCACTGGGCCTCCGTTTTCCCCATCCCTAAAGCCAGATCACATGTGTGGAGGGGAGGGCTTGGGCTAAATGATCTTCCTTTTTGAGCTGACAATTTGTGGTTCTCTGTGTACTGATGTAAAAGTGAATGACAATAAGCAATCAAACTGATTTCAGATAATAATGGGCACCATCTCATCCAAAATCAGACTATTTCCTCTTGAAATTTAAATGCTTACACCCCCACAACTGAGTGCCAACCCCACTCCTGAACTCTCAGAGGCTAGTGCATTGGTTTTTACCGCCCTTCTGTGTCCGGGTGGGTTATTCTCCACCTTCATCACCAAATCAAAAGTACTATTTTTAGACATAGCAACCTGAGCAGTAAATAATTAATTTGTGTAATTAGAGGAGGAAGGCTTCAACCTGGCAATTTTTAACCAGGAGTCAATGCAACCATTGTACCAGCCTGGCCTTCTCACCCGACCCCCAACTCTGCCCACACACCTACAGCTTCCCCAACTGCCTCCCCCCACTGGGAGACCAGCATTCCCAGGACTGCCAGCCAGCGTTCATGGAGTCAGACTGTTCCCTCCCCAACAATGTTCCATTCTCTGCATTCTCCCCTACAGAAACCGGTCTGCCTGCAGCTGTCCCTCGAAGCTAGCTTTCCCGACCCCCTAAAACTGTGCTGGGCTCCAGGTACAGGCTCTCTGCTCTTGGGATACATGTAATCCACCTCCCAGCTCAAAATGCCCCAACAATGCAGCGAGTTTGCATTTCAAGAAACTCCCATTAATATCAATTTACTTCACTGAAACCTCGGGTTCTTCATCAAGTTGATGATTTATGATAAAATCAATTAAATTACAGCCACTTAGGGCCCAGCCGCTTCCTCTCAGATTTCATTGGTGCGGGGCCCAAGTGTCTGGTGGAAAAATGCAAGTTTAGCTGGAGGCGAGGAAAGATAATTCTGTGGCTGAGAAAATTTAATGCAAAACAATTTCCAGGCAAAGCCCAGTGTCTGGACAGAAATGCAAGAGCCACCGGTTGGCTGGCCTGCGGAAATAACTATCTGGGGGTCAAAATATTTTTCTCCCACCCCCATCATCCTCTTTGGCTCCTTTACCCTGGTCCCCTTTGTGCTCACCAGCTCCCTCCCAAACAGAGATTTTGGGGGAATTTGAGCAGTACTAGTGGAACCCCCACCAGCCTCAAACCACCAACAGCCCCTACCACTTCAGGCCTTTTTCTCCCACCTCCCTTCCCAACCCAGCTGTGCTCACTAATTCCTACGTCTCGCATGGAAAAGTTAAAGGTTCAAAGTGAAGATCAGGCGGCGTGGGCAGATGACACAGAGGGGCCAGGGACCAGGCCAAGTGGGCACTGCTGCGTGAGGCTGGGGGAGGAAAGGAAGCACAGACTGCAGGAGCACTCCCCCATGGCGCGGGTACAGGCAACAGAGAATGTCCAGAGCAACCAGGTCCTGGGTACCCAGACCTGTGAACACCAGGTCCCCATGCAGCTGCGGGTTGCCCACTTGTAAAGCAATGCTGTACCCGACAAACCCCGACCTGAATGAATACACATGTGCACTCACACAAAACACACCTACGTGGGTATGCTTGCACACTCTCCTTACATCTCACATCCTGCCCCTGCAAAGAGACAGCTCCCACCATTTCCCCACATCTGGAAAAATAAATCCCAGTGAATCAACCTGGCATCGCCTTCCACTCCAAAGAGAGAGGCTTCTCCCGCCTCTGCTCTGTTTGGTTTTTGGTTTCCAGAGGAGGCAGGGAGTAAACACAGCTTCTCTGAAGCCATAAATCACCCCGTCTCCTACCTTCTCAGTTTAACACCCGTCCTTAGCGCAGCCCCTTGTAGTTTCAGCTTCAAATAACCCGCGAGGTGCTAGTAGGCTCTGACCATGGTGGCAGCTGGACTTTGGGAGCAGGACCCAGCCCCCTCCCCACTCCAGCAGCTGCCCCTCACATTTGCCGCACAACCCGGAGCTCCCTATTCCCCTGGAAACCAGCCGCCCCCTCGCCCGCAGCTTCCACCGCCCTTCCTGAGCCCCAGCGCTCCCCAGGCCCTAGCCGGGTCCTGTCCACACCCCGCATTCCTGCACACCGACCCGCACCCTCCGCCCGCCCTCACTGCCTCTTCAACTAGCCCCCATCTCTGTCTCGCACCGATCCGACTGTCCTCCCAGACGGGCGCGGGGATCTCGGGCACTCCGCTCTCACCCCGAGCCCGGCCCGGAGCCCGCACCTACCTGTGCGGTTCTGCTAGGGCGCGGGCAGCGGCTGGCCGGACCCGGGTCCCGGGGCGCCAGCGGGGGCTGAGCGGCCGGCAGCATCCCGGCCCCACCGGCCGAGGCGGGGAGAGGCCCGGAAGCACTCCCCCAGCCCGCCTGCCGCGACCGCCGCTTTGTTCGGCCCTCGAGGCCGCGCGCGGCCGGCCGCGTGGGGCTGCGGGAGGCGCGCGGGCCCGGCGCGGAGCCGGGTCGAGGCTTCGAGGCGTGAGCGGGCCGAGCGGCCGGGCGAGAGGAGGGCGACTGCCGGGGAGCGGGGAATCGGGGGCGCCATGGCGGAAGGCGGGCGCGCAGCGGCTCTTCAATGTCACCGGCGAAATGGGTTCCATATGTCCGGCCCGGCAGAGGAGGGAGGGGAAGGGAGAGCATTCTGAGCGGGACGGGACGGGAGCATGGGGGGCGCGACGGGGGAGCCCAGTGGCGGCCAGGGGAGGGACTGGAGAGGCAAGCAAGGTTTGCGTTTTCCATTTTCCCTGGAGTTGTCTAAAGCTGCTTAGGCTGGTGGAAACTTTCCATTTTTCCTTTTCTTTCCAGAAAGATGAAGAAAGAAGGAGATTAGCGAGGGTAGCATCCCTGTGTTCTGGCCAGGGCTTCAAGGGAGAAGATGTGGATTGGAGGTGAAAGGGAAAGTTCTCAGGCTGCTGGAAGATCAACTTCTCCCTGCCCCTGAAGAGGGAAAGAAGAGACCAAACGCAGGAAGGGGAAAGAGGCCAAGAAAGGAGTCCCAGGGTCCCGGTGTAAGACACTGACACAACGAGCAGCCCACCCCAGGGTGGGATTCTCTTTGGGAAGATTCCAATCTTGAAGTTACTGAAGATGGTGGTGGAAGAGGAGTTTGAAGTGCCCAAGACCTCTTGGCCATTCCCAACACCAGTTCCTACCCCAGCTGCTTCACACCTGATTCAGCACCCCAGGGCCTACTCTATAGAGACGCTGCGTCTGGGATGGCCTCGGCTTTGGGCAGCTGCCTGTGAGAAGGCACAGAGCCTGGAGGAGTTTCCAGACCCTACAGTCCTTTCCTCAATGCTGCCCACCCCAAGGGGATGGGCTCTTTCTCTGCATGTCTCTCTCTATTTGTTTTTCTCCTCTCTTCCCCCTCCCTCTCTCTCTCTCTCTCTCTCTCTCTCTCTCTCTCTCTGCCTTTTCTAACCATCTCTGTGGTCTCTGTCCCTTTCTCAGTCTTTTTGTCTTCTCACACTCTGCTTCTCTCTTTGTCTTTAGTGAATTTGAATGGGGCTTTGCTAAGGACTTCAACTTCGGGTATCTCCAGAAGTCACTTCTGGACTCTATTAGGCTGCCCTCTGGGTAATGTGGAGCCCTTGGTCTCAGGGCCCTGTCCTCTTGAGGGTGGGGGGATACTCATCCTTCTGCCATGGAGACATCTCCTACATAGAAGGGGGCCAAAGTGAGTGGTTTCCTTTCCACTTCCCTTCTCACTTAACTCTCGTGTATGTACCTATCCAAGTTGGGGGGTGCCTTCTGCCAGGACAGCCTCCCTGCCCCTCTGAGTGGCCTTTGTCTCCATTCTCCCTGTCGTCCTCTCCTTGGGCTCTGCCTTGACCTCCCTCCTCAGAAAGGGAAACTGCTGCTGCTTCTTTCTCTGGGACCCTCTCTTTTTTCTTTCTAATTTTCTTTCCTCATCTTTCTAACTCCTCTGCTCATTAAAGCATTGGCAGCCCAGCTTCTTAAAGGCACAGGGATAAACACTATAATTATATACACAAAAGTGGACTCCAGCAGAGTCTGGGGAGAAGATAAGAGTCAGCAGCTTTCCTAAAGCCCCTTCTATCAAATACATTTTGCCCCATCTCCCGAACAGCACAAAAGCCAATGGGTGTGTGTGTGTGTGTGTGTGTGTGCGCGCGCGCATGCAGAACTGTAACAAGCAGGGCACTTCATGGCTACATGAACCAAGTGTTTAAAAAAACAACAAACCTGCTGATCTGGAGGGTAGGCCTGTATGCCTGGATGGAGGGCATCAGGCTTCACACAAGGAGATTTAGCAAGGGGCCAGAGAGTGACTAAAAGATAATGGTAGAGAGGGATGCTCTCCCTGCTTTTGTCTCCCGGGGAAGAGAAGAGGAGGGGGTATCCCCAGGGCCAGAAGGGACAAAGACATAAAGGGGGCATAAAGAATGGAGAGGAAAAGTGGGGGTGGGGGGTGGCAGATATCAGGCCTCCACTGTGACGAGGGGCAACAGCAGAAAGGGGAGTTGGAAGAACAGGGGCCAGGGCCTGTGAGGTTGGCTCCCAGCTCTCCTCAGTTGCTCTGGCCTGTCTCAGGAGCAAACCCTTCAGCCTTTTTCTGCTATTCCCCACCCTCCAAAACAGGCTGAGCTCAGAAGCTACCAACACCCAACTGTTCCCTTTCCCCTGGCTCAGGGATTCTAAGACTTCAGCTTCAATCCTGAAGCACTGGATTGAGGGTGAACTCTCCCTCTCCACATTTACCCCCTGCCCCTATCACCTCCCAGGTGAGGGAGAAGGAAATAGTTGCTTCCCACACTGAGGGGTCGGGGGCTTCTCCAACACCAAGTAAGGGGGCCCTGAAGGGTCTGAAGCCCCCTATCTCTCAGGCCTCTCTGCTGCTCCTCCAGTCCTTTCCACCTCCCCATGATCTCCAGCCCTGTCAAAGCTGCCCATGAATCCACTCTCTCCCCAACTCCTTTGAGCAAGGCCCCGACCCATCCCAGCCTAGGGTCTTGGCCTTCTCCTTCTCTTTCTCACTAAACCCTTTTCAACCCAGATTCCCAAATTGGGAGGCCTCACCTACCACCATCCCAAAAGGGGTCTGTTAACAAGGACAGGGCTCAGTGCCCACTTGGAGCAGAGCGTGGGAGTGAGCCCCTAGGTGGACTGGGGCCTAAGCAGCCACTCCAAGGCACAGCTGATGCCATGAATAATTAACACCTGGGCGCGGCATCACTCTAATTTTCCTGCTCAAAGGTTTACACTAGCAGGCAGAGTTAAGTATCACAGATAATAGTGGCTATAAAGTCAGTTGGCTGGTCTCCAGCCAGGGAAGGAGATGCTAGCAGCCCCAACGGAACTTGGCCAAGGCTCTGTCCCTCTGCCTCTCCTCCATAACAACTTTGGGGGGGCAGTGCATAACACCCCCAAAAGCCACCTCTGGCTTTGCTCTCAATCAGCAGACCCCTCCCCAGTGGGGAAGTACTGTGACCTCTCCCCCTCCCAATCTGTACCCCATTTGCTCCCTCTTTGGATGGGGACTTAATGGAGAGGAACACACCCTGTGTCCTGAAATGCTCTCCAACTTTCTGAGACCACCTGGAAACATTTCTCTCTAGAAAAACTTAGAGAACTTTTCCCTCCTTTAGCCCTCAACACACAATCCCTCACTGCTGAGGAAACTTTCTTTGTTTCTGGAGGTCGAAGGAAGGCTACTAGGGTGTGAATTCACTTCCTTGTTTTGTTAGAAAGAAGGGTGGGGAGCCAAAGCTTTCAGCTTCCCTCCCTGCCCTTCAGCCTCTGCCTCCATTGTCTCCCTCAGCTTGGGTAGCTCCTATCTCACCCGCAACACTCTGTCATACAGGTCAGTCCTACAGGTTAAGCTTGAAAACTATAACCGAATCCCTCCAGCCCCCTCCAGTTGCAGAGGACTTCTCTTTGGTCCCCATGGATTGCAAACATCTTTGCCTTCAACTTCAGTAATTTCTTCTCCTGCCTCCACCTCTCTTTCCCCCAGGCTCCTTCTGCCTTCAGAGTTTGGTTCTTTACCCTTGGCAGCATCGGAGCAGCCAAACTCCTGGAGGGGAACCGCTGAAAAATGAAGCTCTGTCTGCTACTGCAGGAATGTTGGCTGTTATCAGGCTCACAAATATAATTTTTATATTAGGTCGTGGTCTTTGACTGGGTTTATATGCCAATGAGGCATTTCTAGTTTACCAAATTTATACAAATCTCGCCTTAATTGATAATCACAGATGCTGTAATTTAAGACCTCCAGCTATAGAGCTTTCATATTAACTGCTGATATATTACTGTAAATCGTCTGAAATAACCAACTCCTGGGAGCAGAGCAGAGAGAGAGGAAGTGCCTCCGAAAGTGACTCTTTCCCGGCCGCAGAAATAGCCCAGCTTCCACATCATTTTCTGTGAGAAATGATTTATCGAAGACATGGCCATAAACAACACAACTCGCTCACAAACACACGCAGACGCGCACACACACACACACACACACACACACACACACACACAATGGCTGGCATGCCGGCCGAGAAGCTGACACCCATATTGCTATAAATCAAGAAAAAGGTTGGAGGAGAGGGAGAGAGAGAGAGAGAGAGAGAGAGATAGAGAAGAGAATATTCCTAAAATCTCTATGCAATGCCTCAATGGGTACAAACACACAGCACCATGTGAAGAGAAATGGCAGGAAATGAAGATGGCTATTTGTCACATTTTACGACAATAACATTAATAACAAACAATAAATTTACATGGACATATAAGACGCGGTAGGTAGTGAGAAATCCCTTCTACTTACAATACCCCAGCCCGCGGTGTGGCTCCGGCTGCGGGGCTGTTTTATTGCTGCCTCCCTCTCTTTTTCTCTCTCTCTCCCTCTCTCTCCCCCTCTCTTTTTTTTTCTCGGGGTACAGGCTTGTTTTTCAAAGGACAGTTGAATTGCACGTCAGAAACAGGGAGACCGAGCCTGTGATTTTCCTGACGAATACATATCTATTCTGCAACCTCGGCATTAATTATTTAATGAATCACGTGACCAGGAGGGGGAAGGGGGTCTTTCGATTTCAGGCTCAAAGGACCACTATGACCTTCCCCTTCAGGAGGAGAAATTTTTCTGCGAAATAGGTTCCCCCGAACCCACCAATGGAATAGTAGCCAGTTCTCTTTCCCACATTCATATCTATATCTGCTGTTTCTACACCTCCTAACCAGCATCCCCCCCAGACACACACTTACCCACAGCCCACCTCTCCTCTCTCCCTTCTCCTCCTGCTTCTGCTTAGTTTGTGAAGGTGCAGAAATAGTCTGCAGGGGCGTCTGGGGGGGTGGGGTGGGATGGGCACAGAGTCCTTCTCCAAGCCCCTGGATTTCTCAGCATCCAGTTCCTCTCTCTACATCCTTTAACATTAACATTCTCCCCAACTCTATTTTACCCTCACTCCTAGGATATTTTAGTGGAGGCATACTCCCCCTCTTCCTTAAATGACCAACAAAATTTCTAACGGGACCAGCTTCAAAAGAAACATTTCATGGATCCAGATTATATGTGTATAAAGAAGAGGGTTTCTGGTTTTAATTCTCCTTTTAAAAAAATCTTTTGTGGTACCTTTTGAAAGGGCAGAAAGGGGACAGGGTGAGAGATGACTTGGGAGCTTCCAGAGTTGAGAGTAACCACAAGGGGGACTTTTTTTCCTTGTGTTGTTACTGTTACAGGGAACCGAATTCTATTGAGAATATGCTCTAGAGACAAAGACCTGGAGTAAGAAGATTCCTACACAAAAGAAGTGGGCGCTCAATCTCTGGGTACTTATGTCACACCCTGCCTCAGTCCATCCCCACCCACAACACACCAGTGAAGATAGCTAGAGGTTTGAACTGGAGGGGAGGAGAGGGAAGAAAGAGGCTTTGAAGTTGGCCTGACAGCCCAGTTCCTATTTTCCAGGTATTAGTAAACCACCCCCCCCCAGCTTCCAATCAGCAGACAATGTAGACAGATCAATAGGAAAAAGATGAGGGGTTTCATATTGAAGGGTTAAACATCGGTGCTGATAGAAGAAATCCATCCCCTCTGCCTAGAGAAACATATACAGACTTCTTCATCTCAGATATAAACAAAACAAAACATCCCTCCAAACCTTCACATACAGCTTGGCGCCAGAAGGAGCAGACCAGATATGACCAGAGTCCCAGAATCGAATCAGAGTCTTTGGCCACGGTGTGGGATGGGGTTGCAAAGGGAAGCAGAGAAGACATTCCTGAAGGAGCCCCTCGCCCAGCCCACACTTCCAGCCTTATCTTCAGCAGCTCTGGGGCAGCCGCAGGGGCCGGCGGACAGGGAAGAACAGATGTGGTTTGGGGCGGGGGCAGGGGGCCGAGGAGCCGCCAGCGGTTTATCTGGAGGGGTCTCAACCAAAAGCGACTCGAGGAGGAGAAGGTTGAGGACCCAGGTGCCCTCACCACCCCTGAAGAAACCGCCAACCCGGGTGGTGTCTGGGTCCAGCGGGAGCGGCGGCGCGGGCCCCCGGCCGAGCACTGGGCCGGCCTGGTCCCTTAAGAATACCGCTCTCAATGCTCGGGTGGGGCGCCGGCGGGCCCGGGCTCTGTAGGGGGGTGATAGGCTTTGATTATGCAGATACAAAACCCAGACTGGTATTGAATTAGCCGCGCGCCCGGCTCCAGCGAGGGCAACTCCCTGCAAGGTCCTGGCCGGAGAAATCCATTAAAACTGCCCTCCCCCCAAGAAAAGTAGGCCCCTAAAGTCTGAAAGAAAAACAGGACGGGAGCGGGGGTAGCAGAGAAGACAGGAGAGAATATGCGGGAGCATGGGAAGAAACCAATCTCAAAACTGGTAAATTCATTTTAAGGACGAGCTAAAGAAAAGCCGGTGACACGGAGGCACGCCGGGCAGGTTCTGTTCAAATGCCCACACTCTTTTAGGATCCTGGGAATGTCCATGTTCAAATAAACAAGCGCCGGGGCGCGAGCAGAGCCTTGCTGCCGATAAAGCGAACGTTTATACTGTGAGAAAGGCGAGATTGATTTACGAATCTGAACGCGCCGGTTTTATGGCCGATCACAAATCCGTCAGCGCTCAACTCACGCTGGGAAACTTCCCAACTCCGCTTTCCAACCAGACCCCCCTCTCGGGGCCGCCGCTTCCATGGGAGACCCACCACGGGCGCTGGGGCGGCCCCAGCGGCGGCCGGCACAGGCTAGTCGGGCAACTCCACTTTGCCCAGGCGGGTGCAAAGAGGAAGGAGAGTGGGGAGGGCCGACGAACTGGATGAAGAGAGGTCCAAAGGTTCGGAGGATAGAGGTGGCTGCTAGAATTGTAGAAGGTGGGCCCAAGGAGCTGGGGAGCCTGCAGGCAGCGCTAAGCTCTACAGAGGTTGGGGGTCTGGCAGTGAGGGTGGGGGGAATGTCCCTCGGTTCCCGACTGAAGGAACCCCAGACTTCCCTTTTCCTTTGGTGGACCTGTAATCCTCACATGGCAGAAAGTAGGTTGTAAAGACCCAGGTGACTAGATCTTTGTCACCTGAGCCTATAGAGGGCTCACAACTGGTTATCTGCTCTGAGGAGTTATGGGTGCACATCTCCTGTGAGTCCCAGATATTTTCATTTCAGGAGTCCAGCTTGCCTTTCTGCTGGCTCCCTTTTCTTAACAAGGCCACCAGCCCCTGCCTTGTTAAGCCACCCAGGGACAAAGGAGAGGATACCAACCAATGCCAGGCCAGTTACTGCTTGTCTGAGACAGTCCCC
This sequence comes from Aepyceros melampus, assembly GCA_006408695.1. NCBI lineage: Eukaryota > Metazoa > Chordata > Mammalia > Artiodactyla > Bovidae > Aepyceros > Aepyceros melampus. The sequence continues at coordinate 300,050 of SJXQ01003278.1, read as the reverse complement.
GAGACACAGGAGGCAATTTACAAAATGCAAACCAACATCCCACATATATCCCAGCAAGGTTCTGTTTCTCCTAGTCTTAACTCAAGGGAACATTTCCTCTTCCCAGCTGGAGTCTGTCTCTCTCTCTCTTTGTCTCTATCCCCTCCTAACAGGATGGCTGCTGGTATAGATTTTTTAAGATACAGCAAGTAGAATTCAGATTTGGAAAGGCGCTCTGTTGAGTTCACATCTTAGCAAATCCTCCATGCATCTCTTAAAAGTTGTTGGAAACTTTGGTTAACGTGGCACAGCTGTCCCTGAAAATGATCAGACAGCCTACAATGACCCTTCTCCCATCACTCTTGCTCCTTTGGTGGGGAGGTACTCTGTGGGCACTGTGAGTAGCTGGAGTGGGACTGGAGAATGGGGAAGGGGGTGACCGTGATTATCGTAATAGCTTCCTAAACAAAGGGACTTCAGAAAATGGGTCATGAATCTGTGGATTTGGAGAACAGACCTCAAGAAACAGTAACCACAACGGGGGCCCTCTCTCTCCTTAGGACCCAGGGCTTGTTCCCCTAGCCCTCTGAAGCCCCTGGACCTCTCATATCTGTCTCCCTTTGTCTTTCTTCCCTCAGCCCCTTTCAAAGGGACAGGAAAGGAGGAGGCGTGAACTGGACTTGGATGAGAGGGCAGGGGGCGGTGAATCTGCCTGAGGAAAGGAGCTCTGCACAGAAAGAGAAACCAGCACCCTACTTCCCTCCCCCAGCTATTTTTTTTGCGCATTTTCTCTTCAATGGACAGTAATAGAAAAATAATCCAGAAACTTCAAGATAGAAAAAAAAAAGGGTTGGAGTCTAGTGGGGGTTGGAGAGGGGACATGCAACAGCCCAAGGACCCCTCGTTGCAGAGGTGTGACTTTCCCTTCTGGGCAGGAGGCAAGAGCCAACACAATGTCCAGTCTCGAGAGGTCAAGGGGCTTCCGAGGTCATTTTGTGGTTCTAATACTGAGCTAATCGCTTAGAAAACGTGGCCTCTCCATGAACTCTCTCTCCTGCCTGCCTCCTACTTCCAAACCCTCAGTGAGTTCCAAGGAAAAAAGGCCAGCACATTCTGGTCTGAGGCAGAGCCTACTGGCTCCTTCACCCTCAGAAGCAGGGCCCCTGAGTGGGGAACAGAGCCCCCAAGCCAAGAGAGCAAAAGGAAAGCAAACTAAACTCTGAGCCTTCAGGAAAAAGGGAGGGGGCAGAGTCGAAGAGGAAGATTCTGGCGTCAACGAACCCTGCCTGCAAGCAGAACAGTTTCCTGCTCCAGAGAGGGGCAAATACTTGTCTAGAACCCCAAGCTAGACACAAAAAGAAAAACTGAAAACATCCAACTATACCCACTCTGAGGTTGGGGCATTTCATCCAAAAACTGCCTTCCATTCTTCTAGGAGGTAGCAGTGACAACAACTCACCGGTAAACAGACCTGTGGGATACCAGCCCCCAGGGTAGACAAGCAGAGTTCTGGAGCCCACAGGCCACATGTGCACCTCAACTTAGTACACACACACACACACACACACACGTGCACCTCAACTCAGTACACACACACATACATACATACATACATACATGCTGGGGCTTCCCAGGCCCTGCTGCATTTTCTAAAACCAGAAAGCACTTCTCAACTGCCTCCCTATCTTTTCTGGGGGTTTTCTGGGGCCCTAACACCTCAGTCCCAATCAGTTCAAACACTCTCCAGGTGTCAGTCCCTGACCCAAGCATCTGTCATCATAAAAGGCATCAAAACTGGACCAAGCATTCACCATAAAAACCCTGTGAAGATAGTTGAAAAAGAAAAAGGAGGCGAGAGAGTATTTCTTCTTTCCCTTGTAAAAAGAGCTCATAAAACGATTAAAAAAAAAAAAAAGCCAACCCAGGCGGGGGCTTTGTTACCTTTGCGCCTCTCGCCTCCTCTCGCCTGAACTCCACGGATCCCATTATGACGAACAGCTTCTTCCAAACTGAGAGAAAAAAGTTTTCAACTTTATGGTTCCAAATTTTTTCCCCCTTGCAGATCCGGGAGTGGCGGCTAACACTTTTTTCCCCCAACAGCCGGTCTGCGGAGATTTGCTGTTGAATAATAACAAAGGAGAGAGGATACGTATTTAAAGAAAAGAAGTGATTAATGGTTTTCTGTATAATTCTCACATTTTTCTTAGCTCTTGTCTACACACAGAATGGCTGTGAACTTTAAGCTCCATAGAAATCTTTTTTTTATTCTATTCATACCTTCCTAAGAGCAGCTTTGATTTGGTTCTATAGAGACATTCCTGGGGGGGGGGTGGAATATGCTTTTTAGGAACTATTTTCCCCCTCTAGAAAGGAAGGGCGGCTGCATCCCTGGGCAGCTAAACATCACACCAGCGATTTTACTGAAAACAAAGCTTGCTGCTCTCAACCTCCAGGTCCAGGCGATTTGCTATGAGTCTCCCCGCAGCATTGAAATGGGCGGTTCAAACACCCCTTCCCATGCGGTGAACCCCGGGCCAGTCTGTCCTGGGGCCCTACCCAGCCTCAAATACCTGGGAGCTGCACAGTGGAGAAATGCAAAAGAAATAACAGTAAAACGCGCTGGTGGAATTGGCTATTTTTATTTTCTGAAAGCAGATGGGACTGTAAAACGACTTTGAATTGCATTTGCTCTCCAGAGGCCTGAAATTTTAGGGGGCGGGATGGCTGTACCTCGGGCCACCACAGGACCAGAGTCCGAGACCAGAGCCTTAGAACTTCTCTTGGGCTTGACCCCAAAGTGGCCCGAGCCTCCCCAGAGCTTCTGAGGGTCACTTGCACCCTCTTCCCCTTCCCCCATTCCATTCTAGGGGTGACTGGGACCTCAGAGACAGAAAGCTATTTGGTCCCCAGTCATACTTTCGATACTTTCTATGAGAAAGAAAATGAAAATTAATACAGGAGCAGGGCTTCACAAAAGAGGCCATTTGTCTTCTTGATTATCTATTTGCTGTCAGAGTTTGAGCTATGGCACCGGCTAGCTCCTTTGTAATATAAAAATACTCTGAAAACCTGCAAACACCCAGAAACATCTGTGCAAAAAATTAGACTCATTAAAGCCTTAAACACCTCAGAGGAAAAGGATACCTTCTTACGGGGAGGAAAGAGGCCAGCCGCGCAGAATCCTCCCTCGCAACTTTAATAAGCAAAGAGCCGTCTGTCTAGAAAGAGACAGCTTTAACCGCATTTTATTTGGTTATGACAAATAAATCACGATATGAAAGCTTTTGCCATACTTAAGCCTCTTGTGTCCTACAATGAAACATTTTCTCCCCATTAGGAATTGGAGTCAGCCCTCCCAGTCCTTTCAATCCATTTTTGGACTAGAGGGAAAAAATTAAAAACCCCAAACAAAACACACCCACCCCCAAAGGAAAACACACCAGCTAGCACAATTTGCAGTCCTCTGAGATAGAAATTCCCATTGGATCCTTTGAAAAAATTCCTCAACCACATAAATGTGAGGCCGAATGGACTGGGGTACTTAAAATATACACTGGGTGGCATCGGTCTGCATCTTTGCATCAAGATTTCAACAAAAACACGCCGTGCTGATCACAAGAAACCAAACATTTATTTCTATTGTCACTCTGTACATGACACACATTTTCACACCAACAAAGGGTTCTAGACTCAAGCAGCCCCAGGACTAGGAAGGGGCCTGGTTTGGAATGTCAGAAAGAGAATAGGAAAGAGGACAGACGCATACGACATAAAATAATAATAATAATAATTAATAATAATCATCATCAACACAATGATAAACTATGGGAGAGGTCTCTGTAACCTTATCTCCCAGATGGGAAGGGCATTTTATTGCCTAGTTTCACATTCACTTTCAATCTAGGAGAAAAGGCCTCCACTGCACAACTCTTGATTGGGGAGAAGGTTGTGTCCAGCTCCCAGAAGGCAACTGGCCTCTCACCCCACCAGGCATGGTTTGACCTTCCAAAGGAGAGCCCTCCCGGTCTCTGGTCCTCTTTTTCTCTGGGACTCAATTACCCTGCCCTGCTCCTGCGCAGCCGAGGCACCCTACTTCACCTGTCCCCAGCCTGTCGTCCCTACCCCGGCCCGAAGGTGGAAGGGGGGTGAACGGGCATGGAGGGGGAAGGAGGTTGTGTGCGCGTGTTTGTTACCGTGGCCAAAACACTGTGCTATCTGGCAGTCAGAAGATGCTTTCGCTGGGTTTCAGGAATGAGGGACAAAGAAAGAAAATCCAGACTGTCTTCCAAGAGCGGCAGCAGCAGAGGCGGCGGCGGCCGAGCCGGGCCTCATTTGTTAGCCGGGTGTCGAGGTAATGGTCGCCACCGAGGCCCGTCCTCTCCTCGGCAGAGTAAACAAGACAGATGGGCCTGGGCCTGGCGTGATTAAAGATGAAACGTGGATCCATCTTCGCCAAAGCTGAAAATGAGGAGTGCAGCCTCCTCCTATTTCTCTTTCTGTCTTTTTCTTTCTTCCTTCTTCTTTTTTTTTTTTTTTAAGGAAGAAAGCAAGAGACTTGAACCTTGCTTCTGGGGGGCCTCGCCCGGCTCCCTATTGTCATTTCTATAAATAAAGTTTCCCCTCCCCCCCCTCCTCCGCATTTATTCGTGTAAATAGACAAAGTGGGGGAGGGCAGGTAGGCTTTTTCGGGCCCAGGCCCCAGGGTCCCCTCCCTCGTCTCCCCCAACCACCCCCGAGCTCGCCACCCACCCCCGCCCCGAGGTTCGCGGCTCCCGCAAGGGGGGCACTAGAGCGCAGGGGGGCCTCCGTTGGGCCGGCCAGGGGGCCCTCCGGCCGAGCCTGCGGTGCCGCCCGAGCGGATCTTGGTGTTGGGCAACTTGTGGTCTTTTTTCCACTTCATGCGCCGGTTCTGGAACCAAATCTTGATCTGGCGCTCGGAGAGGCAGAGTGCGTGGGCGATCTCCACCCTCCGGCGCCGTGTCAGGTAGCGGTTGTAGTGAAATTCCTTCTCCAGCTCCAAGACCTGCTGGCGAGTGTAGGCGGTCCGAGAGCGTTGGGCTCCCCGCCGGCGTAATTGGGGTTGACTGGACACACACAGAGAGGGAAAAGAGAAAGTTTTATTGCCCCGAAAGGGAGGAGGGGGAGCCCTTTCCTCCAGCTAACGCAGTGTCTCCCCCCCTCTCCCGCCACCTCTTCTTCCTCCAGAGGGGGTGGGGACGAAGGAGAAAGCGGGACCCCAGGAGGAGAAAGAGACCTTTAAGTTTTGGACGACTGTGCGGTCACGACGTTGTTGTTTGGGGAGGGGGCGGGGAGGAGTGAGGAATCTTCACAAGGTTTTAATCGCTCATCTCTCCCCCTACTTGGCCTGGGGCCCGGGATGGGAGAATGAAGGGTGAAGGAGGGAGGGGGGCTTCCCTAAACCTTTCTGTTAGTTCCCACCCTCTATGTTCCGATTCCAAGCAGTGCCTGCCCCCAGTAAAAACTTTTGCCCACTAGCCAAGAAGCCAAACTAGAGGAAAGAAAGGAAAAAATAAATACTGGGAGTTGACCAACTCTCCGCTTAAATACAGATTACCTCCTCCCCCTTCTCCTCCCCCACCTCTCATACCCCTCCCCAATTTCCAACTTCACTGAGACTGCATCTCCCTGGCGAAAAAGTCGCTGGTGAGAATGGCAGAGGATGGGGAACCTACTTCAAAGGCGCAGGGCCCACCAGGCCATAAAAATTTATGGGGGATGTAATTATGTGGCTCTGAAAACAGGCGACCGTAAATCTCCGGCAATGGCGAGTTTATAGCGGGGACAATTGGCTTCCCCTAGCTCCCCCCACCCCCATGCCTTGAGGTCCCTTTGGTGTAAAGCGCCGGGGGTGGGAGGGGGAAGGGGTGCCCACGCACTCACCCGTGCTCACGTGAACTTTGCGCATCCAGGGGTAGACGACGGGCTCTTTGCACGCGGAGTGGGACGGGCTGGGGTGCAGGGGGTTCTGGGCGCACGGAGGCGGCGGGGGGCTGCTGTTGACCGCCTCACAGCGCTGGCCGGGCTCGGGGAGGAGGGCCCCGGACGGCGGCTGTG